>JACBKR010005295.1:0-19104 GCA_014218235.1 Colocasia esculenta | reverse complement strand
TATGCGTTAAAATCAGGAAATGTGTAAATCGTGCCAAGTGTGACACTGCTTCCATAGAGGGCAGTGGAACCGTATCAGGAAAAGTCCCCAGAGAAGGTTCAATGTTTGTGATCTAAGGGCATTAGGATGAAATCCTGGAGGTGGACAAGTACCACTGGTTAGGGTGGAGACTTGTTCTCCCGGTCTGCGCAGTCCAAGAGTCGTCACTGTATTGCCTAGGTGGCGTTTATGTGTATGTGATGTGTCCTTCTTATGGTGGTTGGACTATGTGTCACGGCGCTAAAGTGTAAAATGTGAAATGTGATTGTGATCATGTGCAAATTGTGTAGTGTGAACAATGTGTAAATGTGCATGTGTAAAGTGTAAATTATGTGAATGAGAATTGTGTAATTATGTGAAACCAAACATGAGGGTGTGAATTTGTGATCCATGTTGTGGTAATCTGAAATCATGATAAACACAGCAAACTAAATGTACTTATGATCATGCTTTACATGTGTAAATGCCTAGAATCCATGTTAGAACGATTCTTAGTGGTGTGTAAGCAATCCCATGCTTGTTTGCCCTCATGATGTGAGTAAATTGATTAAGTAGCTCTCGTGTGTTGGGTTATGCTTTCTAGTCCATGTAAAACCAGCAAGCTTAAGGCATGTAAATGGGTATGTGCATGTGTAAGAATGAGAAGTAACCATGTTAGCAATGTCTTCTTTCATGCATATAAGCTATTCATGCTAAACTTGCTTTCATGTTTTAGTTTAATTGAAAGTAGACCTTTCATGTGTTGAAGTGATTAGAGAGCATGTGATAGGAGATTTTGATTTAGGAAATCTGAAAGCATGAATCTTGTGTTTCATTAATAGAATTACCATGATAGGGTGTAAATTCAATGTCACACATGCTACATGTTGTGTCTTGTAAATGTATATGTAAAACCTGCTATGATATGTGCATGTGTGATAGATGTAGTGTATTTGCTGAGTCTTTTAGACTCATTACTTGCTTCGACGTACAGGATAGTTGGTGACGACACACTTGTGGAGGAGGCAGTGGAGACTGACTCCGAGCGTGGAGATTAGATCGTTGGTGTACTTTGCGATATTTTGATTCATAGTATGTAATTGCAACATTGTACTAGCATTATCAGGAAAAAAATGTTAAGTGTGGACAATTATGTATTTGATTTCAGCAATTTAATTATGTGGACTTTTAGTTCTTTAAATGTTATTGCAATCATGTATGTTAAATGTGGATGATGAATGAAATGAAGACAATGGTTCTTTTACTTCCGCTACTCTGTTCTTATATTCACGTGTATCTCAGTTGAATGTTATTGTTGGGTAAATGTCCCACTGTGGCAACGTTCACTATACCGACGTGGGTTGGTATAACCGTACCGGTATAATGAGGGTCGCTACAGAGATGGTATCAGAGCAACCGGTTGAGATGCACATGTATATATATACATGTCTTCATCCCCATTGCATGCTAAGTATGTCACATGTGTAGAATGATTAATAATGAATGAAAAGTAGATAAGAAAATGGTTAGAAGACTTAGTAACCTAGCTCTATGGTGGCTGCAATTTATTACAGCCATGGCTTCGAGAGGTAGGCGTGGCGGAGTGCCGGCCCGTGAGGACGAGCCGAGACGTGACGAGCGAGCGGAGCAGCAGGCCCCGACACCGCAAGGTCCTATACTTCCCCCACCGCTGCTGTGGATTATGGAGTATTCATGCAAGGTCTGGTGCAAGCCATGCAGACGTAGGCTCATACCCAGACAGCACTCCAGGCACAGTTGGAGGCTCAGGTTAGACTAATAAAATGATTAATAGTATGTTTTATTTGATTATGTGATATTGTGTTGATTGTGAATTGCTTGCTGTGTACTGTAGCAGGCTCAAGTACCAGCTCAGGACCATGGTGGACCTTCTAACATGGAAAGATTCAAGAGGATGCTGCCACCCTCTTTTAAGGGGGAGAGCGATCCATTGTTGGCGGAAAGCTGGATGAGGGAGATAGAAAAGATCTTCCGAGCCATCAGGTGTGCAGATGAGGATGGAAAGGTCACATTAGCCACCTACATGCTACAGGTCTTGTATGTTTTGTTAAGTTAGATTTGTTTAGATGGTGCTTATGAGCGGTGTGCTGCAGGAAGAGCTGATGTATGGTGGGCTTCATTGCTGCGTACCCGGTTTGAGGACGGAGCTATTGATGTTGCTTGGGACGAGTTTGTGAGGCTCTTTCGGGCCAAGTTCGTCCCCGAGCATGTTCAAGATCGGATGGAGCAAGAGTTCCTCTCTTTGGCTCAAGGCTCCATGACTGTGCTAGAATATGAGGCAAGATTTTCTGAACTCTCTAAATATGCACCTCATATCGTGGCAGATGAGCGCAGGAAGACAAAGAAGTTCGTGATGGGCCTGAAACCATCACTGAGGACGAGGCTCGTGGCGTTTGACCACCGCACTTTGGACGAGGCCCTCAGCGCTGCTTGTAGGCAGGAGGGTGAGATGGAGCAATACCTTGAAGAGAAGAAGGCTTCGCAGAAGAGACCTACAGCTACGTTCCAGCGACAGGACAAGAAGAAAGCGGTGTACCCGACACAACAGCGATCAGTGGCAGTCGACAGTTCTCAAGTACCTTCTGTACGTTCCCTGGTGTAAAGAAGAGTGTCCCCACTGTGGGAAGACACATAGTGGTACCGAATGTGGATGATTACGGGAAAGTGCTTGAAGTGCAGAAGCAGCGACCACAAGATCAAGGATTGTCCGAGACTTCAGAGGGAGTCCAACGCGGAGCGCCAGCCCCAGCAGGGTAGCGGCAGAGTAGCGCCAGCTACAGGAAGACCAGGAAGGCCTCGAGCCCCAGCTCGAGTGCTTGCTTTAGCACGCGAGAGGACGCGAGCCAGCGGAGCATGTCACCGCGGAGTGGACGGTACGGTTACTTGCTTTTAGGTGTGCACGCTCGGGTTTTGTTGATATGGTGCTACTCACTCGTTCATTTCCGAGCGGTTCGCTAGGCAGTTAGCCTAGAGTCAGGTGTAGAGTCTGAGGATTTAGAGGTCCTTTGTCTGTGCACACCCCTGCGGGTACGGTATCGACTAGGAAGTGCATTCCGTCGCTACTGTGTGCATTGAGGATATAGTCCTAGAAGGGTGTTTCTTCTTTCTAAAGATGAAGGACTATGATGCTATTCTTGGTCTGGATTGGCTAGAGGAGCACTATGCGCACTATGCGTTAGTGGATTGTCGTCGGAAGAGGATTGTTTTCCGCATTCCTGGTGAGGAGAGTTCTCATCCCTTGCCAAGGAACTTGGCGGGAAAGTTAGTCATCTCTGCCATGAAGGCGATGCACATGGTAAACAAGGGTTGTGATGCTTTTCTTTCCAGCGTGTGTTAGTGCCAGAGGCTGATGAGTCACCTACTCTTGCAGAGATTGAGGTAGTGCAGGATTTTCCAGATGTCTTTCCTGATGACTTGTCTGGATTGCCACCGGATAGAGAGATAGAGTTTACCATAGAGTTGCTTCCGGGCACCTCTCCTATCTCAAAGACTCCATATCGGATGGCACCTATGGAGTTAGCCGAGTTGAGGAGGCAATTGCAAGAGTTGCTAGATAAGGGATTTATTCGCCCGAGTGTTTCCCCTTGGTGCGCGCCTGTATTATTCGTCAAGAAGAAAGACGGGTCACTTAGGTTATGCATTGATTACAGAAAGCTGAACCAAGTGACTATGAAGAACAGGTATCCCTTCCTTGTATTGATGATTTGTTTGACCTGTTGCGAGATGCATCAGTCTTTTCTAAGATTGATTTGCGATCCGGTTATCATCAGTTGAGGATTCGGAGTGAGGATGTGTCCAAGACGGTGTTTAGAACCCGTTATGGACATTATGAGTTTTGGTTCTTCCTTTCGGATTGACCAATGCCCCTGCAGCGTTCATGGATCTCATGAACAGGGTGTTTAGGCCGTATTTAGATAGCTTTGTCGTAGTGTTTATTGATGATGTGCTGGTCTACTCTCCGACGAGGCCACACACCGTCAACATTTGAAGATAGTGTTAGAGGTTCTCCGTGAGCACAAGTTGTATGCTAAGTTCAGCAAGTGCGATTTTTGGTTGCGCGAGTTCATTTCCTTGGGCATGTTATCTCTGGTGCTGGTTGCAGTGGATCCAGCAAAGGTCCACGCAGTTATGGATTGGGAGATTCCCAAGACCCTTCGGAGATTCGAGTTTATTGGTTTAGCTGGTTACTATCGGCGATTTATTGAGGGATTTTCATCCATCGCGCCCATTGACTCAGCTCACCAAAAAGGGAGTGAAGTTTGTTTGGTCCGAGAAGTGTGAGAGTAGTTTTCAATTATTGAAGACTAAGCTCACGACAGCCCCGGTGTTAGTCTACCGAGTGGTGTAGAGGGTTTTGCTATCTACACGGATGCGTCTCGGATTGGTTTAGGCTGTGTGCTAATGCAGCAAGAAAGGGTAGTGGCTTATGCTTCTCGTCAGTTGAAGGAGCATGAGAAGAACTATCCGACTCATGACTTGGAGCTTGCAGCAGTGGTTCATGCACTAAAGATCTAGAGGCACTATCTTATGGTGTCAGATTCGAGGTGTTACCGACCACAAGAGCTTAAAGTATCTTTTCTCCTAAAAGGAACTAAACCTGAGGCAGAGAAGATGGATTGAGTTCTTGAAGGACTATGACTTCGACCTTCAGTATCACCCTGGGAGGCGAATGTCGTAGCGGATGCTCTGAGTAGAAAGAGGCCATCTCTCAGCAGGATTGGAAGATGTTGGAGGATGCGGCTTGCGCGTTGACTGCTTAGAGCCATCGCTATGTCAGGCTTTTGTAGCTAGTTATCCCTTATGTCCTCGGTTTTGGATGAGGTGATCGAGCAACAGAAAGCCGACCCTAGACTTAGAGTTAGTGGGCAAGGCAGGCATTGCTCATGATGAGGACGGTGTGATTAGGTTTCATCACCGTGTTTGTGTCCCTGATTGGTAGATGTCCGTGAGCATGTGTTAGTGGAGGCTCACAGATCGCGATTCTCTATTCATCCAGGTAACACTAAGATGTACCAGGATTGAAGAGATCCTTTTGGTGGTCTGGCATGAAGAGGGATGTAGCGGATTATGTGTCTAGGTGTTTGGTGTGTCAGCAAGTGAAGGCCGAGCGACAGCGACCATCCAGCCTTATGCAAAGGATGGAGATTCCAGTGTGGAAGTTGGAAGCTGTCACTATGGACTTGTTTCGGGTTTGCCTCGATCTAGAAATGGCAATGACTCGATTTGGGTAGTTGTAGATAGATTCTCGAAGACTGCTCATTTCTTGCCTATGAAGAAGAAGCAGTCAGTAGAGAGTTTAGCTAGATTGTATGTTAGCAGTATCATTAGATTGCATGGTGTGCCGAAGTCGATCATTTCGGATCGAGATCCGAGATTCACTTCGAGATTGTGGAAGGGTCTTCAGGATGCTTTAGGTTCGAAGCTGAAGCTCAGTTCGGTGTTTCATCCTCAAAATGATGGACAGTCAAGAGGGACTATCCAGACGCTCGAGGATATGTTGAGAGCGTGTGTTTTGGATTGGAAGGATGATTGGGAGCGTCATTTACCTCTAGTGGAGTTCGCATACACAACAGCTTTCATGCGAGTATTGGTATGGCTCCATTTGAGGCGTTGTATGGTCGGCCCTGCAGATCTCCTTTATGTTGGGGAGGAGACCGGTGATAGGCAGCTGATCGGTCCGGAGTTAGTGCAGGAAACTTCGGATAAGATCCAGCTTATCAGGAACAGGCTGTTGCGGCTCAGGATAGGCAAAAGAGCTATGCCGACAACAGGAGGAAGGATCTTGAGTTCGAGGTGGGTGATCATGTCTTCTTGAAGATATCGCCTACTCGAGGTGTTGTCAGGTTTGCAGGCATAGTAAGCTGAGCCCTAGATTCATTAGCCCGTATGAGATTCTCAGACGATTGGGCAGCGTGGCATATGAGCTAGCATTACCCCCAGCTTTGGCTAGTGTTCATCCCGTCTTCCACGTTTTGACGCTCAGGAAGTATGTCCGAGATTCGTCTCATGTGATTAGTCATGAGCCAGTGGAGATTCATCCAGATCTGCGTATGTGGAGCAACCAGTAGCTATTCTTGACCGGAAGGTTTAGCATCTCCAGAACAAGAGTATTGCGTCGGTGAAAGTTCTTTGGCGGAGCTTCTCGCGAGAGGAGGCTACTTGGGAGCTTGAGGATGCGATGAAGAAGAAGTATCCCCTTTTGTTTGAGTAGTGTCGTTCTAACTTCGAGGACGAAGTTTCTTTAAGGGGGAGAGGGTGTAAGGCCCTCGAATTTGTTGCATTATTTAATTTCGTGTAAATAATTCATGTTGTGTATGCATAGATGTACATATCTATGTATGTATTAACTATTTATACTTATGTATGCATGTGTATAAGTTAGTTGTAAATAATGTATGAATGGTATGATGGTAGTGTGTACATGATAATACATACATATGGCATGTATATAGGTATAAGTTGTGCATGGTTTATGCATGTTTTTGAGTTCTGGCCGAAGGCCAGCTTGGCGTCAATATCAATGGACGTTTGTGTTGTGTAGGCGTCAACCATATGGACGCCAACACTAAGTCCAGCGTCCAACGATGTGGACGCTAATTTCTCTGACCTGCATGCGTTGCAGAGCCGGATTCCGGAGCAAGCTAGCTCACCTATTGGGGAGCTGTCCCCAACGGTCTGAAAGGCTCACATCAACCCTGCGGGATGGGAGAGGTCTCTCCTATATCTGAACCCGAATGCAACACTAAACCCCTCTCTTGACCTCTTTTGAGAGATAGAGAAAAACCCTAGCTGCTGTGAGCAAACCCCACCTTTGCAACCTTAAATCCGGTGATCTGAAGCTCGTTCCGGCCATCTACCACGACAAGGAGGTAGCTGGAACATCGAGGGAAGGCATCCCCGACCTCGACCTCTGTGGAGATGCTCAAGAATCCGGAGGAAGCTTCTTGGGAGCTTCTTGGGACTGCCCAAGGAGAGCTTCACCGCCACCTTTGAGATCCTGGAGATTTTTAGAAGGCAAGTACCTACCCCTATCGTCCATGTAGATGTCTAGTAGGGTTTTTTATGATTTTTATGTATTTTCCTCGTGTCCTAGATCCCCCATTCACCCTTTATTGGAGTTGGTCTGTGTTTCTGCACAGACAGGAACTTGGCGTCAATGCCTTGACGCCAAGATTCCTCGTGCGCGTCCAGCGATCTTGCCGTCCACTCCTGGAACGGCCAGAGACCGCCGTTAAGTTCGTCTGGGCAGAACAGTGAATTGTTTTCCCTTATATGATTACTTTCGATGTGTTTTGCGATGAGGATATATTGTAAACCTATTATACTACGTAATGTGGATGTTGGAATGTGTGGGAGAATGGTTGGACATTTATTTTGTGGATGGTTGAGTTATTATTATTTAAAATGCATGTGGAAGAATGGCCATGTATGTTCACCCATGATCCTAATAATCCGTGGGAAATTAGGATGCCCTAATCTGTTGAATCATGTCTATATACGTTAGTCTTTGTTCTGAAATTATGGAATTTTCCCATGACAATGTGATTACTGAAAATTTTACTTGGGAAATAGAAAACATGTGTAGGATTGCTAATTTCCAGTAAACGTGTGTGTGTTGGGAGATAAAATCCATGAAAATTCTGTGGTGTGTGTAGATATGGTTCAGGGTTATGACCTGTTAAACTGAAATTTCCTATACGCACCATGGTGGATTGAATCACGAATGATATGAAAAAGATGTTTGATTTTCTGTAATTGCATCATGAGTCAGAAAATCCAGAATTTTGTATGTGAGGTCATGAACCAAAAATTAGCATGTGGTTAAATTGCAGGTTGTTTGGAAAAATTATAGTGAAATATGAATTTTTCCTTGCAAAGATGTGAAACAATGCATGTTAATGTGGGAATAATGTGACATGTGTGTGTGATTGATTTATGCAAATTACTGAACATGTGATCCCTGTTAATTGTAGAATCATGTTAGGAAAACAGAGCCCTTGTGTGAATGAGAAAAAGAATGAGAGGTAAGTGACATGTGTAAAGATATGCGTTAAAATCGGTAAATGTGTAAATCGTGCCAAGTGTGACACTGCTTCCATAGAGGGCAGTGGAATCGTATCAGGAAAAGTCCCTGAGAAGGTTCAATGTGTTGTGATCCTAAGGGCATTAGGATGAAATCCTAGAGGTGGACAAGTACACTGGTTAGGGTGGAGACTGTTCTCCGGTCTACGCAGTCCAAGAGTCGTCACTGTATTGAATAGGTGGCATCTATGTGTATGTGATGTGATGTGTCCTCTTATGGTGGTTGGACTATGTGTCATGGCACTAAAGTGTAAAATGTGAAATGTGATTGTGATCATGTGCAAATTGTGTAGTGAACAATGTGTAATGTGCATTGTAAAGTGTAAATATGTGAATGAGAATTGTGTAATTATGTGAAACCAAAACGTGAGGGTTGTGAATTGTGATCCATGTTGTGGTATCTTAAATCATGATCAAACAGCAACTAAATGTACTTATAATTATGCTTTACATGTGTAAATTGCCTAGAATCCATGTTAGAAACGATTCTTAGTGGGTGTAAGTAATCCCATGCTTGTTTGCCATCATGAGTGATTTAAATTGATTAAGTAGCTCTGTGTGTGGGTTATGCTTTCTAGTCCATGTAAAAACCAGCAAGCTAGGCATGTTAAAAAGGTTATGTGCAGGTGTAAGAATGAGAAGTAACTGTTGCCTGTTGACAAGCCCAGAGGGGGGTGAATGGGTTTTTATAAATTCAATCTAGGAGATACCTGTAACCAAAAACAATCACACAAATGATCTTCGAACTACGTTAGTTACTTGTTAGTTTAAATAACAATTACGTAATGTAGACAATCACACAACACAAGGATTATCCTGGTTCGGACTTCCTTTCTTAGGAGTCCTACGTCCAGTCCCTGAGCAACAACTCAGGATTGCACTAACTAGGGTACAGTCCCCCTAAGGACGCTACAACACCCAGCTCAGCTGGTCTTCCTTCACACACGAAGGGAACAACACCTGGATGCCACCAGGTCTTCCTTTACAACCAAAGGGAGCAACACCTGGATACCACCAGGTCTTCCTTCACACCCGAAGGGAACAGCACAGAGAAGAATGAAAAACAGACTTTCACCCCCTAGATCTAGCTTTTGACAAGAGAGGATCTGAAGCAACTAGAACTGAGAGCGAAGAGATAAGAACTATTCACACTCTCAGAACTGAACAGGCTCTCTCAAGATTTCACAAGAACAAGCGGAAGAGCAAAAAGAGAAAAGCGGAGTGAAGGATCTTGGCTCTTGATTCTTTCAGAAGAATTGAAAAATAGTCTTTCGATGCGATGTCCTTCTATTCTTCTGTCTTGTATATATATCTTCAATTTGAAATCTAGTCGTGAAGAGATCATTGTCTCTCTCTTGAGTAGCCGTTAGACTGAATGACATCTAGAGTCTTGGAAGCTTCATGTCTCAGTCTTTGATCACTTGAGCACGCATAGAGATGAATCTTCACAGAGATCCGTTGGCTTTTATTTGTCTAACGTTGTACAATGAAGTTACATCAAAGGTCTGCACAGATGTCAAGCTCAAACAGCAGACGATAGGCTGTCTCTGATATCAGTCAACGTCAGTAGCAATAGTCAAGAAAATAGTAATACCAACTGGCTGAAGTCTAAAGGACGTTATCAGATAAGCACGATAAAGGAAGATATAGTCTGCATGCATGCAGAGATACGTTCAGATCTCATAAATGCAAAAGCGTCAGATAGATGTCTACGTGGATTTTGACTGGTCAATGCTTAAGATGAATAAGATATCAAAATATGACGAGTTGAAGACTATATGACTTATGAAATCGTTATGAGTTATAGCAAATCGTTCTATGACAGAGGATATAAGAAATCGTTATGAATATGGCAAGTCATTTTGATTCTAAAGAAAGTCGATGTGAAACACTAACAAATCATTACACAAAGCAAGTCGTTATGAGTATTAAAGAAATCGTTACGAGAACTAAAGAAGTCATTGCGGCTATCAAGTCGTTACGAGTATCAAAGAAATCGTTACGAGAACTAAAGAAGTCGTTGCGGCTAACAAGTCGTTACGAGTATCAAAGAAATCGTTACGAGAACTAAAGAAATCGTTGCGGCTAGCAAGTCGTTACGAGTATTAAAGAAATCGTTACGAGAACTAAAGAAGTCGTTGCGGCTAGCAAGTCGTTAACGAGTATCAAAGAAGTCGTTACGAGAACTAAAAAATCGTTGCGGCTAGCAAGTCGTTACGAGTATCAAAGAAATCGTTGTATAACTTATGAAGTCGTACAACAAAGCAAGTCGTTGCGAGTTCTAAAGAAATCGTTATGATAACTTATGAAGTCGTTACAACAAGCAAGTCGTTGCGAGTTCTAAAGAAATCGTTATGATCACTTATGAAGTGTTAACAAGTAAGTCGTTGCGAGTTCTAAAGAAATCGTTATGATCACTTATGAAGTCGTTATGACATCGACTTGATTGAAACGACATGACTTTTCAGTCTTCATAGAGAATCGTTATGAACTTTAACAGAAATCGATATGGACTTAGAGAAATCTCATGTTTGAAAGATAAAGCTTCAGAGTAGTAATGCATACCTTTATTGGCTTGTTTGACTTCGATGATTTTTCCTGTACTTAAGACTTATGAGATATTCAGCAGATATAATTGATAAATTCTTGTTTGGTTTTGTTAATCATCAAAATATGTATATATATACAATAATTAAAATTGCATGGGGACAGACTGATCATCAATCTCCCCCTTTTGGTGATGACAAAACTGAACAATAAGCATAAGAAAAATGCCTGAATTTTTTGTACTTTTTCTCCCCTTTTTGTCATTAAGCAAAAAGAAACACTTTGACAAAGAAAGAAGAGAGAAAGAGAAAGAGAGAATACTCATAGAGTCATGGCATTCATTGCGGAGGTACAAGCAAATAGAAGGCAGGAGACAACAGAGGGCAAAATGGGAGATGGTTTCCCATGCCTGAACTTCCTGCTCTTCAAAAAGAGACTTAAAGCGCCAAAAGACACAGAGTAAGATGGTCCCATGGTGGAAGCCATCCGTTTGATATGAAGATCTAAATGCCTATAGAGAAGATCAGCATAGGCATCTTTGTCCATGTTGAACTTGAGAAACGAGAAGTGCCAAAGCTGGCACAGGAGAGGAACTGGTCCATGGTGACCGGATAGTGATTGTGGTTAGCTCTGAGAGCTTGGTGCAAAGCCACATACACTTTGTATCTTTCTCCCAGATTTGAAGGGGTCATCAACAAGATTGATGGAGTTCATATCTAAAAAAGTGGCTGGAGAAATAGCTGGTTTGCCTTCCCTGGCCTGAGCTTCATTGAGTGCAGACAGCTGCTGAGCTGACAGAGGGTAGAATGTGGTCCAATCAGAAGATGTGAGCCTTTCACATTCAGACAAGATAGGGGAGAGAACTTCAGCCTTGACATGGCCCAGGTGATATCCCTGAAGAGGAATCTAGTAAAGGAAACATGCATCCTTTTGAACTTAATTCTGCCCCAAACCCTTGCAAACGCTCAAAGATGATGGATCCTACAGAGGATCCATAACTAGAAAGTGAATTTGAGGCAGGGCTATTCCTCGGGTATTGAAGAGTAGCAAAGTCTACCTTAATATCTGAAGAGTGAGCTGGAACTGGAGACAAGGCTGAAATGGCCTTCTTGAACTGACAGAGCTGAACTTCGGAAGTTTATTAATGTATCTGAAGTTGTTGAAGAGCATGAAATGCCTGATCATCTTGATTTCTGATTGAATGAAGGGTGCCCAGAGTTCTTTGTGATACATCCTGAACCATTCAGAGAGAGTCAAGGAGTGGTCCCTTGGAGGAAATCTGGCAGATCTGGCAAGAGTGAACTCTTGAGAAGATCCTTGTGACCTTTGCCCACTGCTCTTCAGATTTGGAGTGAGCAAGAGAGAAATTTTAAATTTTTCGGTTTTTGAAAGAGAAGTATAAGGAAAAATAGTGTGCAGATAATCTGTAAGTTTTGAAAAGGAAGGTTGATGATGGTGGCATAAGCAACTTTAGAAAGGTATTCCCTACAGTGAGTTATGGGTTGGCCACTGTGAGAGAAAACCACAAAGGAGGGTATTTGGGTTCAGAGGAAGAGGAAGAGGTAGAAGTAAGTTTCCTCTTCTTGGAGGCAGGAACAGAAGGATCTGTCCTGTGAATATGGTCTCCCACTTTCAACACAGACCTGAGGATCCCTTCCTCAAATTCATCCTTTATCTTTCAATAAAGGGAGAACTGAGTTGAGCATGTACAGGTATGATAGTGATGAAAGATGGTGGAGGAGTAGGATGAAGGAAAGAATGTGAAGTAGTGTGAGGAGCATCAGTGGGTCCAAGGGAGGGACCGGAGGAGGAGGATGATGCTCCAGCTGAGGATCCAGGAGGTGCCTCAGATGAAGGAGAAGGAATGGTGGACTGAAATGGAGTAGGAGATGAAAGGGTCTAGATGAGGCTTCTTGAAGTTTGGGGAGCAGGAGGAGCTGTAGGAGCTGATGGTGGAGTGGGAGGAATAGGTGTGTGAGAGGGAGAAGAGGGGAGCTGGGGGCTTGGGTGCCAAGATCTCTTCTGCCTGTAACTGCACAGGCTCACTCTCCAATGGTCTGGAATCTTGCATAGATGGCCCTGATGGCCCTGCATCCTGAACATCTGGCCCTGTGGCCCTTCATCTGGAACATCTGGCCCTGTTGGCCCTGCATTCTGATTGCTGCTATGCTCTGCTGGTGAAAACTGCTTCTTCTTGAGGAGGAGGAGCATGAGCTCCAACTACCTTGATAATATCTGAGAGCATCCCTTTCATGCTGCGCATTCCTGGTTGAACCAAGTCATAGCATTTCTGATTTGCCAACTCTTTGTTAGCCGAAGCTTGACTCATAAAAATAGAGTTGACATCTGACTGGAGAGAACATAGAAGTTCACCTTGAACATTTAACCTTCAATTACTGGCTTCAAATGTATGACAATTTTCTTCTTAGCCTTCCTCTGAAATGGAGAATCAGCCAGGAGGGGAGCTCCAGAGGCAACCGCTTTTCCTTTCTTCTACTTTGATTTTCTGGGGGAGGGACATCATCATCTGGCTCGAAGAGCTTGCAGTCACTCCTTCTCTGTCATCAAGATTGGAAAAAAATCTCTTTGCTCTTCACCTTCTCAACATCTGGAGATGCACCTTCATGACCTTCTTTTGATAGCTCCCCCTCAATAGGAGCATTTTCTTCATCTGATACTTGCTCCCCCTGACTGGGAGCAGGTTCCACTTGAGAGACACCTTGGGCAGCTGGTGCTCGACCTCGACTGGAACATCTTCCATCTGCTCATCAATGTGGCCTGGTGCCACAGTCTCTTTGCAACATTGCTACTTGCTTCTGGAGCACTGGAAATAAAAGGAATGGAATCTAAGATGTCTGCCAGAATCGATGCAACTACAATTGAGGGATGTGGGTCCTCAATAGGGTAATGTCCTCTGGGAGGAGATCCTCAATGCGCCTTTCTGCAAAGGTTTGAACTGGTTCTTCTGGAAATCCTGAAGCTTCTGCAATCACCCTTTCTTTTCTACTGCACTTTCATACTGAACTTCTGCAATGGAGGGTTCTGAAGATTCTGCTACTTCAACTGCTGGAGCTAAAATTGACTCCACTGGCAGTTCTGGATCCATATTTGCTGATTCCATCTCTGGAGGAACAACTGGAGTGTCGATAATGATGGCCTCGCCTTCGGCCACTGAAGCCTTGAACCAAATACCATTCTCCACAGAGAAAACCACTCTTCTTCAAATTCCTGGACCTGATTGCTTAGCCCATTTTCTCTACGACTGCCCCAGAGAAATCAACACCGAAGTGTTTGAAAATTTTGGTGAGTAGATGGGCATAAGGCAGGGACACATTTAACTTACTCTTGGTGTCCCAAATCTGATCTCTTGCAAACTTCATTCTTTCCATTATCACTGCGGCCATATTATTTCCTTATTCTGAATGGCCCAGTACATCATGTCCGAATCGGCCTTTGTGCAAGATGAAAACGTTGCACTTCTGGAACTAGGATTTGACAGACAATAAATGGAGAAGACGATTGAAGGCTGATAATTGATTTATGTCGATCTTGCCGTCTCTCAGCTTGAATCCAGGCCCTATAATTCCCAGCCCTTTCACTTGGGCATCCTCAGAGTGAATCCCACTAATCCGGAAGTCTTTACATTGAATAAACTTTCAGCAACTCAGGGTCTACTCTAATCAAAGTCCCTTTACTGACGAAACCAGAGACCATCTTCCTGTTCGCATACACACAAAAAAGGCTTTACCAAGTCCGGATAACTGACCTCTGAAAAGGTGGAAATTTTGTCCAGCATCTGATTGATCAACTCTACTAAGCTGCTCATTCCACTTTTCCGCAGATTAGCTACATCTACTGCTTTGTTGCCACAGCTTCGTCTTCACAAATGTGAACCTTCCTGCTCCTCAGGAGTGAGGAACTCGGCGCTGTAGCCACCAAACTGCCGGCGATGATAGGAGCGGCCATTGATTCAGGTGGGGAAGATAACGGAGGGTGGAGACGGAAGGTGAGGAGAAAGAATCCTCAAGAAATTTTGCGGGAAGTAGGAGGAAGATTCGAATTTGCAGAGGATTGAGATGGAGTTGTTAGGGCATCGGCTCGAGCGGCAGGCTAAAAGAGGGGAAAGGGGTAGACGATGAGGCCGAATCGTTCTGACATCGATTTTATGAATAAATTAATGCTACGTGGAAAGTGAGAGCCGCCAAGGGGAGGAAAACGACAAAAGTTTTGACCGTTCAACTGGACTTCAATGAGAGAGATTATTGCAATAAAATTTGAATTTTTTTCTTGCTTATCGCCAAGGAGGGAAAAAAAATTGCTTTAATTCTGAACTTTAATTGCCACTTGTAAGCAAACTTTTATCACAAATTACACATGCCTAATTCCCTTCTAAGAGATGTAAATCTCTCTTCAGGTAAGGCTTTTGTGAAAATGTTGCTAATTGGCCATTTGTATCAATAAAAAGATATTTCAATATTTCCATTTGCAACATGATCACGAAATAAAATGATATCTAACTCAATATGTTTGGTCCTTGAGTGCTGGACTGGATTCTTTGTGAGATTAATGGCACTGGTGTTGTCACATAGCAACGGGATCGATTTGATATTAATCCAAAGTCCTCAAGTTGTTGCTTTATCCATAAGAGTTGTGTGCAGCAGCTTCAGCAGCCACGTACTCAGCTTCAGCTGTAGAGAGTGCTACTGAATTTTGTTTCTTTGAGGACCAAGATATCAAACACCTGCAAGGAACTGGCAACAACCACTGGTGCTCTTTCTATCTAATTTACATCCAGCATAGTCAGCATCAGAGTAACCTACTAGGGTAATTTCACATGTTTTGGATACCATAGACCTAAGTCATGAGATCTTGCTAGATATCTAATATTCTTTTCACAGAAATTAAATGTGATTCTTTAGGATCTGCCTGATACGAGCACACATGCATACACTAAATAAAATATCAGGTCTACTAGCTGTTAAATAAAGGAGTGGAACCTATCATACCTCTGTAGATCTTTTGATCTACTTTCTTACCATCTTGTCACTGTCCTTCTTGTTGATGTACTCATTGGTGTTGATAGTGGCTTGGTATTTCGAATCCGAATTTCTTCAATAGTTTTTTGTGTACTTAGCTTGACTGATGTGAGTTCCTTCCTTTCTTGCTTGATTTGTAGTCCAAGGAAATAGTTGAGTTCTCCCATCATACTCATTTCAAATTTCCCTGCATTAACTTTCAAAGTACTTGCAAAGAGACTCATCAGTAGACCCAAAAATGATATCATCTACATAGATTTGAACCAGTAGGATTTTTGAATTTTGACTTTATAAAAAGTGTACTATCTACCTGACCTCTGCTGAAACCATTGTTTAGAAGGAAAGAGCTAAGCTTTCATACCAGGCTCTAGGAGCTTGCTTTAAACCATATAATGCCTTGTGAAGTTGAAAACATGATTAGGAAATTCGTGTCATCAAAGCCCGGAGGTTGTTCCACATAAACTTCCTCTTTTATGAAACCATTTAGAAAGCGGATTTAACGTCCATTTGAAATAGTGTCAAGTTCAAAGCAGATGCATATGCAAGTAATATTCTAATGGCCTCAAGTCTAGCTACAGGTGCATAGGTTTCATCGAAATCTATGCCTTCCTCTTGAGAATAGCCTTGAGCTACCAACCTGGCCTTGTTTCTTAAGATTGCACCAGGTTCATCCAGTTTATTTTGAACACCCATTTGGTGCCAATGACTGGATGGTCTGATGGTCTAGGAACAAGAGACCATACTTGGTTTCTCTTGAATTGATTTAATTCATCTTGCATGGCTACTATCCAAGATTCATCAGAGAGAGCTTCATTGACTGTCCTAGGCTCTATCTGAGAAAACAAAAGCTAAATAATCACAAGGAATAACATTACCTCTTGTTCTTACCCAATGGATGGATCACCAATGATATTTTCAAGTGGGTGATTTTCTTGTATCTCCACTCCTTTGGAAGGTTTTCATGAGTAACTCTTCTTGTTGTAATTCTTCCAGAGGTGGATCATCCTTGTCCTCAATTGATGCATCCTTAGTTTCTTGGATAGTTCTTCTGCATCATCATCGTCACTATCTACTTCCTTTCTCAAGGAAGGGTTAGTTTCATCAAAAATAATGTGCACAGATTGTTCAATCAACAAGGTACGTTTATTAAACACTATAGCTTTAGGTTTAGATGTATACCCCATGAAGATGCCTTCATCTGATGTGGCATCCAATTACCGATATCTCTTTTCCATTGTTGTGAATGAAGCAAGGGCAACCAAAGGTTCTGAAGTGACTGATCTGAGGCTTTTCCTTTGAATAGTTCAATGCAGTCTTCTTCGGATTGGCTGATCATTACACGGTTGATAATATAGCTTGCTGTATTGACTGCTCAGCCCAAAGTATCTAGCAGATCATATTCTGAGAGCATAGTTCTTGCCATGTCAATAGGGTTCTGTTCTTCCCTCACCTCATTCTTTTGAGGGTTCTTTTGGGTGCCTTCTTTTGGGCTGTCCAAAATCTGAGAATTTCTCTGAAATTCCATGATCTGATCTGATAGACACAATGCTGAACTTTGATCTTTCTGAACTTCTTACTGAAGCTTACAAAACTCTCAAAAGTATCATCTTGTGCTCTAGGAATGATACCCATGTAATCTTGGTAGTCATCAACTATGACAAATCCAAAATTCTTTCCTCCAAGACTGGTAGTCCTCATTGGCCAAATAGATCCATATGAAGGAGCTCAAGGGTTTTGAGGTGGTCACCACCGTCTTGACTTGAAGGAGACCTTGGTGTGCTTACCCTTAGCACAAGGTTTACATACACTTTCCAACTTTGTACTGACCTTAGGTAGACCTTGCACAAGATTCTTCTTTAGTAATTTTCTCATGCCATCTATGCTGCAGTGTCCAAGTCGTCTGTGCCATAATTCTGTGGATTTATTTTTATTTGCCGCCAGGCAAACATTTTGAACCTTGAGTTCCAAGATAGAGCACATACAAATTCTTTTCTCTATTAGCTTCGAAGATGACTGTTCCATCCTTTAGTATACTGCACTTTGACTCTTGAAATTTGATCTGATGGCTCTGTCGCACAGCTGGCTAATGCTAATGAGATTGTGCTTCAATCCCTTGACTAGTAGCACATCTTCTATGACTGTTTTTCCTTTGTTTTCCACAGAGCCACTGCCTATTACAATTCCTTTCCCATTATCTCCATAGGTAACTGTTCCATCTTCAGCTTGGAGATGAGAGAACAACTTCTGGTTTCCTGACATGTGTCTTGAGCACCCACTGTCCAAATACCATTTAGATGCTCGAGGGGTGTCTGAAATAGAGACATCAAGCTTAGGTTACCCAAATCTTTTGGGTCCTGATTGGTAGTATCATTAACTTTATCTTTTAATATCATTTTTGTGTTGTTGGGACATGTAGTTTTAATATGTCTAACCTATTGCGTGACTACAGCAGGATAACTTAGTCACTTTTTCTAGTTTTAAAATTGTTTGTATGCTATATATCTTGTTCAGGTACAAATTTTGGTGTGGATATGTTTTAGGATAGATCTTGGTTTCTTCATTATCTGGGGGTGTATATCCTAATCCATTTTTCTTCTTACCTGATCTTCTCGCCTTTTAATATTAGAGAGTTTTTACCATTAGTAAATTTTTCTAGTGTGCTTGATAGTTTATCATTTCTTCATTTAAGTTTTCAATTCTTTCCGTAATTCATCAGTACTTTCATGTTTTCTAGTTTAGTTATTTTCATTTTTAACTTTAGGTCTTCAATAACAGTTCATTTCTTCGTTTAAGTTCAATTATTTGACTTTCTAATTGTCATTTTCTGATTAGATCTGAGTTGTATTTTCTATACCGACGTTTTCTTACTTACTTTTAATAGTTTAGTTACTTCTTTATTTTCATAAAGTTCATTGAAAGCCTCTTCTAAACTATCGGAGTCTGAACCATTGCATGAATCAAAAG
Organism: Colocasia esculenta; assembly: GCA_014218235.1. Lineage (NCBI taxonomy): Eukaryota > Viridiplantae > Streptophyta > Magnoliopsida > Alismatales > Araceae > Colocasia > Colocasia esculenta. The sequence goes on along the minus strand of JACBKR010005295.1, from coordinate 418 downwards.
GATGAGTCAGAAGTTACCTTTTCTTCAGTGTTGCCATGAAAGCCAAGTGGGCTTTTTCTTCATCACTGCAGGAGCTCGACTCACTATCTGAGTCGCTATGTTTTCCATGCTGCTGCCATGCTTTCTTTTTGAACTTTCTAAATTCTGGAACTGTCCTTCTTCTGAATTCTGATTTCTTAAACTTAGGACACTCAGTCTTAATGTGTCCTGGCTTCTTACATTCGTAGCAAATGGGTTCTCCTTTTTCACTTCTTTTCCATCTGGTTTAAGTCCTTATTCTTTTGAAATACTTTCTACCAGATTGAGACTTTTTTTTTAGCCAAGATTCGCTGTAAACCTTCTGGAACATAGCTTCTTCATTTCGCTGTCTGTTACTTTCACTTTCAGATGAGCTTGCTTCTGGTGAATCTTCTCAGCT
>JACBKR010005294.1:0-19165 GCA_014218235.1 Colocasia esculenta | reverse complement strand
AAGATGGTGTCCTCGAGGTAAACCACTCTAATACTGCCTGAACCTTCGCCTAATCAACAACAACTCCAGCGCCTAAGATGACATGCCAAGGGAAGTGAACCTCACACATCCAAAGTCGCACTTGCTGAACATGACATGACATACAGCTTGTGCTGTCAGAGAACCTCTAGAACTATCCTCAATGCTCATGGTGTGTAGCCTCATCAGGGTAGTGACTAACAATCGTCGATGAACACCACAACATAGCTATCTAAGTATGGCCTACACCCCTAGTCATGAGATCCATGAATGCTGTAGGGGCGTTAGTCAGACCAAATGGAAGCACGAGTGTAAGATTCGGATTCCAGCTTTCCGTCCTGTGTCTTGGATGACTGGCCACTACCGTGTCCCGGCTGGGCGATCCATTAGTGTAGCGTCATGGGTCCGACGTGACAGTCATCCTTGTCACGACCAGCTTATGCATCGCGTTCTTGTCGCGCCTACTTTCTTTCCTGTCTCATTCTTGTCACGACCGATCAACGGTCGTGATAGTGTTTATGTCGCTTTGGTCATCCGACGCCTGTCAAGAGTCACGTGTGTCAGTACAATTGTCAGGTTGTCGCGGCTCCTGGGATGCGTTTTTGTCACGTCCCATTGACCGTCATGTTAAGTTTCCTTAACGCGACGCATCGCCCTGTCGCGACTTGATGACGAAGGCTAAGGGCTTGGGCCAGTGACCCCTTCTCCCTTTCTCCCTCCTTCCCCTCTCTTCTCCCCCTCTGGTGGTGCTCTACCTCCCTCTCTCCCCTTTGTGTTTTCAGCGAGGCGAGGAGGAGGGTCGTCCTTGTGTTCCCGGCGTTGTAGAGCTTGCGTGGAGCGCGGAGGAATTGCCAATCTGACGTGTGAAGGATCGAGGAAAAGGTGTGGATAAGATCTAGAAGGCGGGGGGGATGAATAGATCTATGCCACTTTATGCGGAAGCTTAGTAATTTAAAATACTTTTTGAATCAGAGGCAATTTTCACAGTGAAAACACAGATCTGATGAAATGTTAAGTGAGTTGATAAAATAGATATGAAAACCAGTTGATTAAGTGAATTTTGATCGATCCTATGCAAGCATCTAACGGATAATAGAATCAAACCACAAGTAGACAAGTGCACAGAGATTTTTAGGTGGTTCGGAAATCACCCATGTGATTCTACATCCACCCCTCACACCCAGTGAGGATTCACTAAACAACTTGGTAACACACCCACTAGAGCCAGACAACTCCAACACTTGTTTTACAACTCACACACCTCTAGAGCAAGACTACTCTAGATCCCTAAGCAAGACTGCTCAACACCACTTGAGTTTGACAACTCAAACTGAGCACGACGGCTCATAAATAACAATGCTAGACACTAACACACGACATGGATCTTCTAGCAGCAGATCATGTCAGACATGAGAACATTCATGAGAGTTATGCAGAAGCACTTGCACAATCTCAAGATGTCTCAGAAGAACAAAAGTACATTTAGAATTTATGAAAGACTTTGTTCTTCAGTGTACTCCCTTGTAGAAGCTCAGATTGGGAAGAGGCTTGAATCCTTGAAGTCCCAACCGATGCTCTGCACTTTTGAACTTGGGGATCTTCCTTGAAATCTTCTCCAACGAATGCTCCTACATGATCTGCTTCCTTGAGGCGCTTCAAATGCTTCTTCAACAATCAAACTCCAATTCTCACAGTCGAAATGATGAGAATTGGTCTTCAGAAGACACCAGAGAGCAGAAGAGGGAGATGAACTCTTCTCGCCGCCAAAGGGAACTTTTCTGGAGGCTTGGAGAGTTCGTTGGGGTCTCATCTTGATGGATGGCCAATTAGGGGCCTTTTATACCCAAAAGATTCCAAGATACCCTTAGGTACAAGGGCACACGATCCTAGATTGATACACCATCGCCCTAGGCTGACACGTGGCAGACATCCAATTTAAGTTGCAATCTTTCCGTAGTGTGTCGACCTGCCCTAGTGGGTGTCGACACACTGTCCCAAATCTGAGAACAGGCTGTTCTGGGAACAAGGTCCAGTGTCGACCGCTCTGATGCTGTGTCGACTTGCTGTCCCAATTCTGCAAACAGGCTGTTCTGGGAACTGAGTCCAGTGTCGACTTGCCCTGAGAGTGCGTCGACCTGAGTAGTCTAAATCCTGGAATCTACAACTCATGTCGACACACTCTTTGACTTGTGTCGACACAGTCTCAACAATTCTTCACCTTTTTGCCTTTGAATCTGGGTTGTTGTGTCGACTCCATTGTGGGGTGTGTCGACACTTCTTTTACAAAAGTGTTTGTACCTGAAAATTAAACACATATATCATTAGTAAAATGTTTTATTATGAGTACAAATGATAAGTGTGCTTTGAAGCATGCTTTTTGAATATGTAATTCAGGTGAAATGTGTTTATCATGTTTCAAATATTTTCATTCAAATCACATTTGTCATCATCAAATAGGAGGGAAAATGATATGAATTACACTCAACCCAACATCTCCCTCTTTTTGATGATGGCAACATTAAATCCATATGAATGAGGTTTTGATGAGATGTGATTTTAAGCAATTTTTGGTTATTCAATATCCTTATTTTTGTTCATGTTCATGCTTGTCAAAGACCTTTAAATATAGCTCATTCACAATTGATGGTTGTACTAGAGAAGTACAATGTAACTTGAAGTAAGTTAGTTGCATAAAGAAGGTCAAGCAATTGACAAGCACTCATTCATTAACATTCACATAAAGATTTTCAATCACATTGAAGACACAAATGAGAAATTCATTCAAGCTAAGCAAAATGCATTTCATTTCATTCAAGAGAACCATTACAATCATTCCAAAAGGATTACAATCATTTCTTGTTCTTTCTTTCTTCTTCTCCCCCTTTGACATCATCAAAAATAAATACATTATGAAGAAGGTGGAGGAGGGAATGGGAAGTAAGATCTGCTCAATGTCTGACAGTCTTTCCCATGAAATTCAAGCTTGACTTGATTTAATCTTGAATGGTTGTGAGTTTTGTGTGTGCAAGTAGTGTTCCATTCTGTCTGAGTTTTCTATCAAAGTAGCTTGAATTCTGGCTAGATCAGCTGAAATGGGTTGTGAAGATGAAGATGATCCAGCTGACCAACCAGGCCTTTGCATGATCTTTAATTCCTTTGTCAAATCAGAGATCTGGTTGTCAATATGTGCATTGAAGTTCCTCATGCTCTCCAAATCATCCACAAAATGAGCAAAAGACAGTCTAGTGCTGGTGATTTTATGGAGAGTCTGCTTTGTGTTGAAACATAAGCTTGAGAGTTTGCTAAGATTCCCTTAAGAACCTGCTCCAGTTTTTCTTGATGTTCTTTGAGCTCAATTGAGGCATCTCCCATTGTACCAATTAATCTATTGAACCTTTGAGCTGCATAGTCTGAGGCAGCTTTTTGTTCTATGAACTTGGCAGATACAATGTTCTCCAATCTTTGAATCCTCAACTCAAATGTTTCTGACATGGTTTGAATGGAGGAGTTCAAGGTTTCAAATTTGTCATTAAGAAGGAGAACAACTCTGGTGGAACAGAAGGTCCACCAGAGGATGTGGATGGTTGAAATGTGGGTTGTGGAGATTCAGAGTGTATGGATGAGGGTTGAAACTGAGGTGAGAGTGGGGCATGAATTGGATATCACCTTTAGTTGGGACTTGAGGCTGATCCTCATTCAAAGGAGGTGATCCTCTTGACCTTGGGGCTGGTCCCCTTCAGCTGGAGGCTGTTCCTCTTGAGCTTGGGGCTGGTCCCCTTGATCTTGAGGCTGTTCCTCCTGAGCTTGGGGCTGGTCCCCTTGATCTTGAGGCTGTTCCTCTTGAGCATGAGGGGCCTCAACACAACTGGCCTCTCCTAACTTGATTGCCCTCCAGTCTAAATCCCATGATTTTTGAATATTCTTAAAGGTATAGATGTTGGACTTAGGGATGGACTGGGATTTCTCATTCTCCAAGGGCACACCAAAGTGCTGGAACACTGAGGTCAGATGTGCAGCATATGGAAGAGATCTCTTGAGGTCTTTCCTGGTTGTTTCAGATATGATTTGATACATTATTACATGGAGGTTGATTTTGATGTCTTTTACCATGCAATATAGAATGAACTCTGAATATCTGTTAGCCTGTCTCTTCCACCACCTTGAGGGGTAATGATTGTGGTCAGCATATGGTGGATGATTCTCAACACAGGGGGAAATGATTTTGTGTTGAATCTGGTGACAAAGGTCTGTTTTGGATCAGATGCATCAGCAAGAAGGCCTGTCAAGATGGAATAGGCTTCATGAAGATCAAATTCGAAGTCATGATAATCTGCCCCTTCATCTGGTACTTTGAAAATAGAGGTAGCTTTATCAGTTGGCATGTCAATAACTATGCCCTTAACCTTTGATTCATATCCTTCATCTGTGCATTTCAAGTTCTTGTAGAATTCCCTAACAAGTCTTGGATAGATGGTTTGAAACTCAGAAATAAAGAGTAACCAAGACTGAAGGAGAAGTAGGTCTGAATTTCTGGAAATGAGTTTGCTAGCTGAATATCAGATAAATCCACTATCCTGGGCTTTAGAATGAGCTTGGCTTCACTAGAGGTGTCTTGAGACTTGGAAGACTCAGACGAAGATGAAGATGACTCTGTAGAATCTCCAGAAGAGGAGCCCGGATTCTCTGGTCTAGAAACCCTACCTCTGCCCGAAGAAGAGGGTCTACCTCTCTTGGCAGCTCGCTGAGGTGCAGAGGAGGACCCTGGTTGCTCTGCAGGGTCATTGCGCCTTTTGGTTCTTCTTTCAATTGAGGAACATCATCCTCTGCCGGAACTGGCCTAGATGAGGCCTGAGATCTTGCTCCACGGCGAGGACCCATTTTTCTCACCATGGTTGCAAGGACGGAGTGGAATCGGAGTTGATGAAGAAGAGAGAAGAGAGATGATTGAAGGGTTTTGATTGAGGAGAAATGTGTGGATTTCTTGCCGGAAATGAGAAGAAAAGCATCGTCGGGTCGACCTGATGCCTAAAAAGGGTTTGCAGTGGTGCAATACCCGCAGGAACAACAAGGGCTTATCCAGAACCCACGATTTAAAAATTCTGGCAAGGGGTGCAGTGTCGACACTGGAAGAATGTAGTGTCGACCTGACCTAGGATGTGTGTCGACACGGGATAGGTGTGCCGACCTGGCCTTTGAAGAAAATTTGACTTTTTGTGAGAAGCAAATTGAGAATTCTGGGACTTCTTTAAAATGATAACTAGTGAGAGAAATAGTCATTTCAAGGATGTTTAAGAGACTTAAAAATTCATTGGTTATATTTTGCAAAATTCATCACAATTCAAGTTTTAAACAATTTCCAATAGGATATTAGCATTCAAAGACTTGAATCAATGAAATGATGATTTGAGGGATATATATATCTAACAATCAATATTTCTACCATATTTCTCAACGTTAAGAAATAAAGATATTCTCTAGACTAAATACAATTGCTTTGAAAATAAAACACAATCTTAATGAACAACTTGATGATGAATGAAAATGATTCTTTCTAAACAAAACTCCATGAACATATATATTTTGTTTTTGTAACAAACTGTCAAATGATATAAATCTTTTTCACTCAAGTGCTAGTGCTTTTTACACACCATAGTCCCTGGATACTTAAGATTTATTCATTGTCAAGTCTCAAAGGGGTAAATAATGACCTTTTGACATGAAAATATACGTTTTGTAGACGTCAATATTTCCAGTTACTTAGTCATTATAAAAAGTATAACACATTTTTGCTGTATTTTGAATCTATTTTGAATTTTTATCCCCTTTGAACAGAGATAACAGTAGTACCTCATGACATGCATGGCACTTCATTCATTGTGAGGTGTGCAGTTTCTCAGCACAAATGTCATTGCTCTGTTGAATTTTCAAAAATTTTGAGAGTTTTGTAAGATAGAAATCAATTTTATCCAACATCAGTTGCAAACAAAGAGATGTTTTAATTTCAAGACACAATTTGTGTTCAATCTTGGAAGAATTCTGAGTTTCTGTGGGTTGAAAAATATAGTTGATATTGATTAGTAAAAAATATGATAGATCACTCAAAGGATCATTTGAGACTCTAGACATCTGAATGATGACATCATTCAGGAAATTGATGAAATGCAAGAAAAGTTATGAATTTTGCAAAAGTCATGACTTGTGAATTTTCTAGCTCCCCCTGAGATGATGATTTCAATCATTTTCTATCAAAATAAAGATATGCAAGATTTTAAAATCAAGGAACATTCTATTTAAACAATAAAGCTCCCCCTCAACAATTGCATATTCATTTCTTAGTACTTGGCGGAGACATATACTCTCGCATAGTGAAAGTGTCCAGACAAGCATAACCTGTCCTTCTTCAAGTCACCATTTGATATACCAAGAAATTTCAACACAATAAGAGTTGAAGAATTTATTGTCCAAAGGAAATGGAAGTGGAATTGATAGAGATATGGACAATATGACTGAAGGAAGCAAAGGGTTATGATATGAAAGAACTCCCCCTTAAACAGTGCATAACACTCAACCCAACCTTAAAGAGAGATCAAGAATGTGGACATTTACAAAGACCAAGTTCTCTCCTCAAGGATGAAAACCTGTTTTCAGGAAGGGGTTTAGTGAAAATGTCTGCAACTTGTTTTTTAGTTTCAATGAAATGGAGTTCAAAGGACTTCTTTGCAACCTCATCTCTCAAGAAATGATGCCTAATTTCAATATGCTTGGTTCTAGAATGCTGAATGGGTTTTTTAGACAGATTTATTGCACTTGTATTATCACATAGAATGGGTACACAACCTAAATCTTGGTTGTAATCGAGAAGTTGATGTTTCACCCAAAGAATTTGGTTCCACACCTACCAGCAGCAACATACTCAGCCTCTGCAGTTGACAGAGCAACTGAATGTTGCTTCTTAGAAGCCCAAGAAATTAGGCAACCACCTAAGTATAAATACAAGCCACTAGTGCTCTTTCTATCTAATTTACAACCAGCATAATCAGCATCACAATAGGCAATCAAATCTAACTTGCAATTAGCAGGATACCAAATTCCTAAATCACATGTTCCAACAAGATATTGAAAATTCTTTTAACAGCTAACATGTGACTTTCCTTAGGATTAGACTGAAATCTAGCACATAACACACACTAAACTGAATATCTGGTCTAGAAGTTGTAAGATAGAGTAGAGAGCCAATCATACCTCTGTAAGTCTTTGGTCTACTGACTTACCATTTGAGTCTTCTTCTAGCTTAGCATTTATAGCAATAGGTGTGCTTGAATGCTTGAGGTTCTGAAAGTCAAACCTTTTGAGAAGTCCTTGACATACTTGACTTGACTGATGAAGATCCCTTCAGATGTTTGGTTAACCTGCAGTCCCAAGAAAATGTTAAATCTCCCATTAAACTCATTTCAAATTCATTCTACATTTGATTTGAAAATTCAGTGCATAGGCCTTTATGGTTGAGCCAAAAATTATGTCATCAACATAAATTTGGACCACAATTATTTGATTTTTACTGTTTTTGTGAACAAAGTTTGATCAACAGTTCCTCTGGAGTATCCTTTTTCAAGCAAAAAGGTACTCAAACGGTCATACCAAGCTCTTGGAGCTTGCTTAAGACCATAGAGAGCCTTATTGAGCTTGAAAACATGGTTAGGATATTTTTCATTTTTAAATCCAGGAGGTTGTTCAACAAAAACATTTTCCTTAATATATCCATTTAAAAAGCACTTTTGACATCCATTTGATAAACTTTGAAATTCATGGAGGATGCAAAAGCAAGGAAAATTCTAACTGCTTCTAGTCTAGCTACAGGGGCATATGATTCTTCAAAATCAATTCCAAATTCTTGATTGTACCCCTTTGCAACTAGCCTAGCTTTATTTCTAATTACCTGACCAGATTCATTCAATTTGTTTCTGAAAACCCATCTAGTGCCAATGACTGTTGGGTCACTAGGTCTAGGTTCTAATTCCCATACTTGATTTTTTTCAATTGATGAAGTTCATCATGCATGGCATTAATCCAATCTGAACTTGACAGGCTTCATCAATTGACTTTGGTTCAATTTGGGAAATAGAGCTAGTGGGTCTTCTTCAATGTCATGCAAGAATGATGATCTAGTCCTTACTCTATCATGTACATTGCCAACCACATTGTCTAATGGGTGATCTCTTAAAACCTATGTTCAGAAATTACCTGTTCAGAAGTACCCACTTATGGGACAATGTTACTTGAGCCACTTGGAGATGGTGTGTTCAGGTTCTCCTCAATGTTTTCAAACTCCTCAACAGTTGGTGAAGAGTCCACAATAAATTCATCCTCTTCAGTGTCTTGACTTTGCCTGCAAGATTTAGAATTGTTAGTTGAAAAGCATTTTCATCAAAGATAACATGTGGAGATTCTTCAACAGTTTTAGTTTTAAGAATGTACACTTTGAAAGCCTTGACACCTCAGAATAGCCAAGGAAGATAGCTTCCTGACTTTTAGCATCAAATTTGTCAAGGTTTTCTTTGTTATTGTTGTGTACATAACATTTGCACCCAAGGTTTTAAAATAAAACAGTTGGCTTTTTGTTTTTCAATAATTCATAGGGGTTTTCTTGATTTTTGGTCTGACCAATGCTCTATTGAGTATGTGATTGGCTGTGTTCACAGCTTCAGCCCAGAAGGATTTGGGCAAGTTACTCTCAAGTAGCATGGTTCTAGCCATTTCCACAAGAGTTCTGTTCTTTCTTTCACAACTCCATTTTGTTCTGGAGTTCTTTGTGAAGAAAACTTGTGGAATATTTGAAATTCAACACAAAAATAGAAAAGGATGTGTTCTCAAATTCACCCCCATGATCTTTCAAAATATTTTTGATTTTATATGGATAAGTGGTTAAGACAGTGGTACAGAAATTCCTGAATTCAAGACAAGTATCACTTTTGTGGGACAGAAAAAAACCCAAGTAAATCTAGTAAAATCATCAATGATTACAAACCCATATCTTTTGCCACTTAGACTTAGAATTCTTGTAGGGCCAAAAAGGTCCATGTGAAGTAATTCTAGTGGTCTAGATGTGAGTACCTCATTGAAGTTTTTAAAGATTTTCTTGTTTGTTTTCCTTTAGAGCAGATCCCACAGACTTGATTTTCAACATTAGAGAAGGATTCAGGAAGCCCTTAACTAAATTCAATCTTAACAACTTATTCATTGTTCTGAAACTTGCATGGCCAAGTCTTTTGTGCCAAGTCCATGCAATTTCATCTTTATTAGAAACAAAGCAAAGATTTTCAGAAAAGTTTTTATTTAGGTTGATCATGTAGACATTGTTTTCTTTTTCCAAAGAATTTGATTTTATCAGTTGTGAGTCAATTATCTTACAAAAATCAGATTCAAACACAACTTTGTGACCTTTATCACATAGTTGGCTGATACTGAGCAGATTATAATCAAGACCATCAACTAGTAAAACATTACTACAGAGTTTGAGGAAGTTTGACCAACTTTACCAGATCCTATGATCTTTCCTTTATTTTTACCTCCAAAAGTTACTGACCCTCCCTCCTTTTCAAACAGGAATGAGAATTTGGCTCTGTCTCCCGTCATGTGTCGTGAACATCCACTGTCAAGAAACCACACATTGGTGTTGGGTGCACGACCTTCCTGCAAAATAGATCAGTGGAGAGAAGATTTTGGTACCCAAACAGAGTTGGGACCATCAGAATGTTTGAACATTGCTAGTAAATCTTTTCTCACCCAAATTTGACCTGTTTTGATTTTTGTCTTGTTACATTGGTATTTTCAGTCTTTTTCTGTTTGTTCTTTTTATTAGGAATGAAAGCACCAACATTTTTGTTTTTAGTGGGAGGGGAGTTTTTCATTTGAGCATAGGAGTTCAGATGAGGAGATGGAACCATGGATTTTGTCAGTACATCATAAGGTTTGGATAGAAGATTGAGGATGATACCAACAGGGGTGTCATACCATTGGCTCCAAGGATTGGTCCATTCATCTTGAAATGCTTTCTTGGAGGTCCAAGGTTCTTTGCAAATGATTTCCTTTGACTTTTTCTTGTTTTTCAAATTTTTATTTGAGTTGTTTGAAGCTTTTGATGTTGAGCAGGTCGACCTCTCCATGACTGGTGTCGACCTGTCAGAAGACTGTGTCGACCTGGTTGTCTTCTTTTGTTTTTGAGTTTTTGATTTATTTTGTATTTTGTTTGATGTTTTGTCTGATGTTTGCTTGATTTCTGTGTTCTCAAGATTAGACCTTTTACAAATTTAATTAATGGTGCTTTGCCCTTTTTCTCACCAGATTTGTCTTTCTTTGGTTTTTGTTGTTGAATCCTAATCCATGAGAGGTTGTTGTCATATTTGTTCCTAGCAATGCCTCCAAGTTGTCTTTACCTTTTGTGAAGGTTTGGATAACTTCATCCCTTTCTTTTAGCTGGTTTTGAAGAGTTTTAATTTCTTCAATCTTTTGTTGTTTTTCTTGTTTTTCCATTACCAGCTTTTCAGATAAGTCTTTGAATTTATGGGTGGCCTTTTGAGAGGCAAGCTTCAGATCATCAATTACATTCATGAGATTTTCTTTTTCTTCATTTAATTCTGTTATCTCATTTTCTAGCTCACAAGGTTCTGTTGTTTGAAGATTGTTATGATAAAGGTTTTCAATTTTCTTTTTGATGTGTTTGTTTTCTTTTCTCATTTCAGAATATTTTTCAACTAGTTCTGCATAAACATCCTGCCAATCTTCAACAGTGAAATCTTCAAAAGAGGTGCTTACCTTTTCTTCAGAATTGTTGCCATGAAGCAGATTTCCTCACTCTCAGAGCTTGAGGAATTTTTGTCTTCGTCTTCCTCACTTGAATCTTCATCAGACCAAGTGGCTACCATGGCCTTTGGCTTCTTGAACTTCTGGATTTCTTGTGCTTTTCTTTCTTGTTCTCAGGACACTCTCCCTTCATGTGTCTTGGCTTATTACACCTGTAACAAATGACAGTTTCGTCAGTTTTTGATTCTTGTTAAAATTAGAAGAGGAAGTGTTTCTTTTACCTGAGGAAAACTTCTTTTTCCCAGACATTTTTCCTTTTTATATTTCAAGAATTTTTGAATTGTCTGGTCATGAGGGCAATTTCATCCTCATTTGACTCAGACTCCTCAGAACTTGTCTTTTCTTGACTTTTGTCTTCGTTACTTGAAGAGGCCTTAAGTGCCATTGGCTTGGTCTTAATTATGTGTTCTCATTTCTTTTCAAATTGATTTCATATGTCATTAGGATCCTATCAATTCATCCAAAGACATTTTGGACAAATCTTTAGAATCTTCAATGACAGTGGCCTTTGTGTGCCAAATTGAAGAAAGTGAACGTAAGATTTTCCTTACCAAGTCTGCATCTGTGTAATCCTTACCTAAGGCCTTGAGTCCATTGATAATAACCATGAACCTGGCAAACATTTCAGAAATTGTTTCATTAGACTTCATCATAAACATTCATATTCTGAAACAAGAATATTTACCTTAGTTTCCTTTACTTGTGATGTTCCGTCATAAAGTAATTCGAGTTTATCCCACATCTCTTTGGCAGATTTGCACATTGAGATTCTCAAATACTCTTTGGGATGAACATCACATTGAATCATGTTCATGGCACTATAATTCAATGTGCTTTTCTTATTTGTTTCCTAGTCCAGGTTTCTTCCTCTCCCTGGTTTTCATAGGGACCAACCTCAACCACTTTCCAAATTTCATAGTTCTGGGCTCTTAGAAAGACTTGCATTATATTTTTCCAGTATGAATAGCCCATTCCATTAAAGAATGGTGGCCATTTTATGGAATGCCCCTCAGCTATGAAACCTTTGGAATCCATTGAGTTAAAAAGAATGCACAGAAAAATACTTAGCAACAAGCAAAAATCAGCAATTAGACACACAATACTCAAAAACTGCTCAAATCAAATCAGACAAGTATAAACCCGCTCTGATACCAATTGAAGGATCGAGGAAAAGGTGTGGATAAGATCTAGAAGGGGGGGGGGGGGAATAGATCTATGCCACTTTCTGCGGAAGCTTAAGCAATTTAAAATACTTTTTGAATCAGAGGCAATTTTCACAGTGAAAGAACACAGATCTGATGAATGTTAAGTGAGTTGATAAAATAGATATGAAAACCAGTTGATTAAGTGAATCTTGATCGATCCTATGCAAGCATCTAACGGATAATAGAATCAAACCACAAGTAGACAAGTGCACAGAGATTTTTAGGTGGTTCGGAAATCACCCATGTGATTCCTACATCCACCCCTCACACCCAGTGAGGATTCACTAAACAACTTGGGTAACACACCCTGGAGCCAGACAACTCCACACTTGAGTTTACAACTCACACACCTCTAGAGCAAGACTACTCTAGATCCCTGAGCAAGACTGCTCAATAACCACTTGAGTTTGACAACTCAAACTGAGCACGACGGCTCACAAATAACAATGCTAGACACCAACACACGACATAATCTTCTAGCAGCGATCATGTCAGACATGAGAACATTCATGAGAGTTATGCAGAAGCACTTGCACAATCTCAAGATGTCTCAGAAGAGCAAAAGTACATTAGAATTGTATGAAAGACTTGTTCTTTAGTGTACTCCCTTGTAGAAGCTCAGATTGGGAAGATGCTTGAATCCTTGAAGTCCCAGCCGATGCTCTGCACTTTTGAACTTGGGATCTTCCTTGAAATCTTCTCCAACGAATGCTCTACTTGATCTGCTTCCTTGAGGCGCTTCAGATGCTTCTTCAACAATCAAACTCCAATTCTCACAGTCGAAATGATGAGAATTGGTCTTCAGAAGACACCAGGAGAGTAGAAGAGGGAGATGAACTCTTTTCGCCGCCAAAGGGAACTTTTCTGGAGGCTTGGAGAGTTCGTTGGGGTCTCATCGATGGATGGCCAATTGGGGGCCTTTTATACCCAAAAGATTCCAAAGATACCCTTTAGGTACAAGGGCACACGATCCTAGGTTGATACACCATCGCCCTAGGCTGACACGTGGCAGACATCCAATTTAGTTGTTGCAATCTTTCCGTAGTGTGTTGACCTGCCCTGGTGGTGTGTCGACACACTGTCCCAAATCTGAGAACAGGCTGTTCTGGGAACAAGGTCCAATGTCGACCTGCTCTGATGCTGTGTCGACCTGCTGTCCCAATTCTGCAAACAGGCTGTGTTCTGGGAACTGAGTCCAGTGTCGACCTGCCCTGAGAGTGCGTCGACCTGAGTGGTCTAAATCCTGGAATCGCAACTCGTGTCGACACACTCTTGACTTGTGTCGACACAATCTCAACAATTCTTCACCTTTTTGCCTTTGAATCTGGGTTGTTTGTCGACACCATTGTGGGGTGTGTCGACACTTCTTTTGCAAAAGTGTTTGTACCTGAAAATTAAACACATATATCATTAGTAAAATGTTTTATTATGAGTACAAATGATAAGTGTGCTTTGAAGCATGCTTTTTGAATATGTAATTCAGGTGAAATTGTTTATCATGTTTCAAATAATTTGCATTCAAATCACATTTGTCATCATCAAAATAGGAGGGAAAATTATATGAAATTACACTCAACCGAACAACGTGAAGGGCCTTATGGTTCATTTCTTCATTTAAGATAAGGATTGATTGTACTCTACTCAATCCGGTGGATGGAAGCTCCTCGTGCTTTCTAGCTATTTATCTTCTCCATGCTCCCCTCCCACCTGTAATTGGTCCTGTGGCTTATGGGCGGCCCCGGGATGAGTATCCCATGGGTCTGCCTCTCTGTTGGTGTCACAATCGCGGTGCGTTTCAGGACATAAGAACAGTGTCAGCCCCGTTGGACATGACCTTTCGCAACGCTTGCCCCATCGCGATAAGGATCGTTGTCGTGACACGTTGCCCTGTTTGCGATAGGGTTGCTGTCGCGGTGCCCTTCCCTATCGCAATGGTATCGCGAAGGCTAGGGGGGACGCTACAGTACCTATGTTTCCTCGAGTGTTTCTGTGGCCTCGGTTACGGTGTCCGTGTGTTCTCCAGGGTAGGCTTGCTCGTACGACCTTCAGGTGGGGAATGTGGCAGGTTGCCTCACTGCATTTAGTTACTGAAGGTACACCTTTGTGACCGTGTCGTAGCGGCAATGCCAGGAGGCTTGCATCTGTCTAATAATCAATTGTCTGGTGGTCAATCATTATTAGCATGTGATGTTTTCCGTACTATCTGGTGGTGTTTCGAGGTTCTGGCTTGCTCGTGCATGCCTTGTTTGGATGACGTCCCTCTCAAGGGTCCGTGTGTGTCTCGTACTTGTTGGGCTTGTCGTGGTTACAAGCCAGCGGTTTGGCGCGGTTTTTGTTATGCTTGCCCCGCGTGTTCGCTCGGTGCTTGGCACTTGATGCTTTGTCCCGTTCATAGGTTGTCTTCGTTGCCTGGGACCCCCATCCTCTGGAGCCTTTGAGGGAATGTTCGGGGCTATGAGCGTGCTCAAGTTGGTAGCCGAGTTAGCGAACTCTGGAACTGAGGGGAAAACGAGGTTTGGACAGCCACGCCGAGTCATTTGTGGAGCTCTCTTGGTTGGTCTGGGATGCTGAGGATGGTTGGAGTTCTTCCTAGTGCAGACTAGTCAGTCCTTCTTCTCACTGCGTCGCCCTGCATTGGTTCCAGAGGCGCATAGGAAGGTCAGCGTGAGGCCACAGCTTGGCCAGGCTGCGGTGGTGCTTGTGTTCTTGTGGTGATCTGTGGCAGGTCTGTCTCGCTCTTCCAGGGAGGGGGAGGCAGGAGCCAAGCTGGCGAGCAGAGGGCGTGGATGGCGTGTCCCCCTCTTCACTGCTAGCGACGGTGGCTTGATTGCTTTTGTTGTGAGGATGTTTCCTCCCGACGTTTCCAAGTGTTATCCTTTACCCTTGCCTGCACGATCGTTATAGCCTTGTTGTGCTTAGTTTTCGTGGGCGTCATTGGTCTGGCCTTGTGCAGACTCGTGCTTCTGGTGGTTTCCATTTCAGTGTTCTCTTAATTTTGTAGTCTGTTCCTTGGTGCTAGTCCATGGTGGCAGCGGCGTGTGTGGTTTCCCGACCTCGCGATGTGTCCAGGTCCGGGGTGGTTCTGCTTGTGGCCCTTGACCTTGTGAAGGTCTGAGGTGGCCATGCTTGTGGTGAGATGTCGTTCTCACCTAGTTGTTACGTGGTCTCGACGGGTGTGTCAAGGGTTGCTTCCGCTTTGTGCCCGACTCCGTTGGTTTCTGTGGGAGTCGTGTGTGTGTCACGACCTTGGTTGGTGGTCGTGGCGTTGCATTGTTCTGTTCTGCTGCTTTGTAGTACCATGTTCTAGGTGTTCCTCGCTTTACAACTTTCTAGTGTAGTTTCCTGTTTTCGAAGTTCCTACTGCTTTGGCCGGTGAGGGACTAATAATCCCTATTGGGATTTTTTCACGAGGCTCACCCCCCTACTTCCTTCAGTTAGGGTCCCGTCATCGCGGGTGCTCGATGTCGGACGGTTGCGGAGGTGGCTATGGCGCCGTGTGCTACCAGCAGCAGTGAGAGCGAGTGTTGTGAGCTCTTGTACCTAGGTGAGTTGAGAGTTATGCTTTGCAAGTTCTCGGGGTATGCCCCTTCAGGACTGCACATTTCATCTTGTACCTGTGCTTTTATTTGGGACATGTTGTACAAACTTTTGCATATTGTATATCTTGTTATAGTTATTTAAATTCAGTACATATCTCACTAGACTATTTCTTCTAACCCTTCCATGTCTTCAGATCCGTGGGTGGCGATGCGAACTTCGGGGTCCCTGGTGGGGTTCCTGGAGGTCAGGTCGTTACAACAAGGCACTCATAGTGTCCATAGCGGGTCCTGAGTGTAGTCTTGGAAACATCGTCGTCCTTGATCCTCAATTGATGGTAGCCGGATCGCAGATCAATCTTGGAGAACACAGATGCATTCTACAGCTGATCAAACAATCATCACTGTGCGCAAGGGGTACTTGTTCTTTACTGTCACCTAGTTGAGTTTCCTGTAGTCAATGCATAACCTGAGGGAACCATCCTTCTTCTTCACAAATAACATAGGTGCGCCCCATGGTGACACACTACGGCGAATAAACCCCTTGTCAAGCAACTCTTGCAACTGCTTCCTCAGCTCAGCGAACTCTCCAGGTGCCATTCGGTAGGGAGCCTTAGAGATATGTGAGGTGTCTGGAAGAAACTCTATAGTGAACTCTATCTCCCTTGCAGGTGGCAATCTAGACAAATCATCAGGGAACACGTTTGAGAATTCCTGCACAACCTTGATCTCCCTAAGAGTAGTGTGATAGATCGACCTTAGGAACTAAGACTACACTGGCAAGGAATGCGTCACAACCCTTGTTCACCATCTTCATGGCCTTCATGGTGGAGATCACAAATCTTCCCGCACGATTCCTAGGCAAAGGATGTGAGAACTCATCCTCTCCAGGAATACAAGAAGTAATTCTCTTCCCCCTGCAATCGACTAAGGCATAGTACTCCTCATGCCAATCCAGACCAAGTATGGCATCATAGTCTTTCATCTTGAGCAAGTAGAAGCACCCAAACAAGCCTCGATCTTCAATGCACACAGGTAAAGATGAGTTGCACTTCCCGGTCACTACAGTACCTGATGGTGTGTGCATAGACAAGGTAACCTCTAACTCCTCTACCTCAACTCCAGATTCTGTCGCTAACTGCTTAGCAAACTGCTCGGAAATAAACGACTGTGTAGCACCCATATCAAATAATACTCAAGCCTACACACCCATAACTAAAACAAGACCTTCTGTGACGTTCTCTACCTGCTCTGCATGCTCATGTTCTAGTGCATACACTCGGGCTTTGGCTCGAGGCCTTCCTGGCTTCCCTATCACTACTGTCGCTGCCACTGTTGGGGCTGGCGCTCCTCTCTAACCCAACTGCTAAAGTTTGCAGTAGTCTCTAATCTGGTTCTCTGTGCTGCGACAGTTTAGGCACTTTCCTGCTATCTTCCAACATTCTGAGTCGCCGTGTGTCCTTCCGCAATGAGGACACTCTTCTTGTCACTGGACCTGAAGCTGGGTGTATGGGGTACAACTGCTAACTGGATCGGAGCTGCTGTACACTGTGGCTGCTGGTACACAGCTGCCTTCTTTCTATCCTGCCTCTGGAAAGGTGGCGCCGACCTCTTCTAGGCTGCCCTCTTCTCCTCCATGTACTAGTTCATCTCACTCTCTTGCTTGCATGCTGCGCTAAGAGCCTCATCTAGAATTCGATCATCAAACGGTACCAGTCTCCACCTGAGTGATGGTCTGAGCCCCACCACAAATTCTTAGCCATCCTACGCTCATCTGCAACAATATGGGGAGCGTACTTGGAAAGCTCAAGAAACCTGGCCTCGTATTCAAGGACAGTCATGTAACCCTATGTAACAGATAGGAACTCCTACTCCATCTTGTTCTGCATATGCTTGGGGATGAACTTGGTCCGGAAGAGTCTAGTGAACTCGCCCAAGTCACCTCCAAAGCTCCATCCTCGTACCTCGTATGTAGCATAGAGGCCCACCAAACATCGGCTCTCTCTTGAAAGATACACCAATAAGCACCATCTAATCTAAAATCTTAATCTAACACAAGTACTATACTCTAAGTACCTGTAGCATGTAAGTCGTCAAGCTATCTTTATCCTCTACGCACACCTAATAGCATGGAATATCTTCTCCACTTCTCTCATCCAGCTCTCTTCCAGAAAGGGTTGACTCTCCCCCTAAAAGAAGGCGGAGCCATCCTCTTAAACCTCTCCATGATGGACGGACCACCATGACCATGCTCTTGGGGAACTAGAGCTGGAGCCTGAGCCTGAGACAATAAGAAATACATAATCAATCACACAATCAACAAATAGGCTACTCCTATTTAACAACTCTAACATGTGTCTGCAACAGGGCCTGCAACGCAGCCTGAGTCATGCCTGCATCTGCATCGCTTGGACCAGGCCTTGCATCAACACGCCATAGTCCACAGGTGGCGGTGGAGGAAGTACCGTGGGATCATGGGGTACTAGGGCTTGCTGCCCACCCTCTCCTCATGTCTTTGCTCATCCTCCCGAGCCTGGGTACCATGCCTACCACAGCTCGCCATCGCCTGTAAAATAATTAACTCAGTTAGAATCTAAGTTATTTAGTCCTAACCATTTTCTTAGCTATCTTTATTTTTATTAGATGTTTTCCACATGTATGGACTAATTCTATAAAGACATTGAAATATTGTGTAGATGATGGCTTATTTATGTACAATCTCAACATTTGACTCTGATACCAATCTCTGTATGACCGCCTTTACACTGATACGTCTATGCCAATCCACGTCGATATAAAGTTCACTGTCACAGTGGGACATGTCCCAACACAACATAGTAGGTAGAGATGTACATAAATAACAAAGGAAAGTATAGCGGAAATGAAAGAAGTTCTTATTCCATCATCATTATACACATCCCACAGTCTATATAGTAGAGAAGTAAATAAACAAATATATAGTAGAGAAGTAAATAAACAAAGTCCATAACATAACATTGTTTCACATACTAGCGAATGAAAAGTACAAGCTATGTAGATAGTCTTCCAAGATCTCCGCTACTCCTCTCGCTCAGAGTCGCTCCTCACTATCTCCTCCTCAATCATGGGAATGCCTGTCTCTTCTGTATGTTAAAGCAAGGATGAGTCTTCACAAAAGACTCAACAAGTAACCTATTGGCACATCCATGCACTTATCACATTTATGCTACTCAATTTCAACATAAAGAACAATGTATCACATGGTGCATGTCACATTAAACAATTACTAATGAATAGTCTATATAACAGCTAGTACACATGGACTTCACTTAAATCATGGTATTAATCATAATTCATTCATGGCACATTTCCACAACTAAATCATGAAATTAAACACATGTTTACTTGTAACACTAGCATGATATCTATCACATTCCACATGCTTTTATATCACATATTCTCACATTTTTCTGGTTGTTTTAACATAAATATAACATAATCACATGGTTTCACATTATTTCACATGGAACACATTAGCACGTCACTTTCACATAATCACTTGGCACA
>JACBKR010005293.1:0-19324 GCA_014218235.1 Colocasia esculenta | reverse complement strand
TATCCCGTGGCGATTATCAACTCTACCCCTGGTCTTAATGACTTGGCGGGGATTTGGGTTGGACACCACAGCGATGCGCTTCAATATTTGTGTAGTGTCGCCAGCAACTTAGGACGACAATCTGCTGTTGCCGGTTGAGCCGACGATCAAACTTGCTATGCTTCTCGCGCTGAGCCATCAGCTCTCCTCGCTTGCATCTTTTTTAGATTTGTTTTCAACTCAAGAGTTCCCACGAGAGGACCCAGGAGAGCGCACATCACTTCAGGGAAGTAACATGGACCCGCTCCACCAGGTCAACTCTAGGGGTGAGTTTCATCGAAGAGCTGCTCCTTGACTTTGCTTGGAGTTGACCTCGGCTGTCTTCATCCGAGCATTGCCTTTTCCCGCTCTCTACTCGGTTTCTTGGACCGGTAAATTCGAGCGATGTCTTTTTTGGACGTTGCATTTCTGGCATTCCTCCAGATCTGATGCAACATTTCGGGTGCTGGGGCTGGCCTTCTCGGGGCTTTGTCCAGCAACCTCTTCCTTTGGGCGCCGTATTTCTTGGCTTGACTTGTCCTGCGCTCTACCCAGTTTCTCGGACCGGCGAGCTTGAGTGATGTCTTTTGGACGTTGCATTTCTGGCATTTTTCCAGATCTGTTGCAACATTTCGGTGCTGGGGCTGGCCTTCTTGGGGCTTTGTCCAGCAACCATTTCAGATCCTTAGTCGAGAAGACTTGCCTTTTCTGGTTTTGCTCCCCGACTGATTTTGTATTTTTTCTTTCTGAGATTTGCCTTATTGGCTCTTCCAGGCTTGCTCTTGGCATCTTCCGCTTGAATTTTGCATTTGTGGCATTCCTCAAGATCTGATGCAACATTTTGGGTGCCGGGGCTGGCCTTCACGGGGCTTTGTCCAGCAACCTGAGTTTGATCCTTAGTCGGCAAGGCTTGCCTTTTCTGGCTTTACTCCCCGACTGATTTTGTATTTCTTCTTTCTGGGATTTGCTTTATTGGCTTTTCCCAGGCTTGCTCTTGGCATCTTCCGCTTGAATTTTGCACTTTTCACATTTATCAAGCATTTGGCACCGGAATTGGTGTCGAGACTGGCCTGTTTGGGCTTGGCTCAACCACCGCTTCGTATTTCCATCGTTCGGCGGGTGTGACCCGTTAGCTCGGACGACACTTCCTTCCCCTCAGAGGGGTTGGCTTTATTGCATTCTTTCATTTTTCTTTTCATTCTCATTACCATCCCAAGCGCCCTTTCGGGTTTTCACCGGGGATGGCCCCCTCTAGCTTTTTCCGATGCGCCCTTTCGGGTTTTCACACCGAGGGGTTGCCCATTTTTGCCTGAGGCGCCCTTTCGGGTTTTCACCTCAGCCGGGTTTGAGGCCTTTTTGCCCTTGAACATCCCTTTTTGGAGGATGATCAAGTCTGCCGGGACATCTCTATTTTTAGTCCCCTTTCTCTTTTTTTTTTTGTTCTAAGGCCCGGGGCCGGACCTTGGGGCAATTGACCATGGGATCTGCCACTTGGGCCTCGCCTACCATTGTGGTTTGCTGGCTAAAGGGCTTTGGTTTTGACCGACCATAGAGGTTTGTTGGTCAAAGGGGATAGCCTACCTTCTTGGGTTTGCTGGCTAAGGTTTAGGTTTGACCGACTACGGAGGTTTGTTGGTCAAAGGGATAGCCTACCTTCTTGGGTTTACTGGCTAAGGGTTTAGGTTTGACCGACCACGGAGGTTTGCTGGTCAAAGGGATAGCCTACCTTCTTGGGGTTTATTGGCTAAGGGATTTGGCTTGGCTGACCAGGATGGTTTGTTAACCAATGAGGGGTTTTAGCCGACCTTCTGGGGGTTTATTGGCTAAAGGATTTGACTTGGCTGACCAGGATGGTTTGTCAGCCAAGGAGGAGTTTTAGCCGACCTTCGAGGGGTTTATTGGCTAAGGGATTTGGCTTGGCTGACCGGGATGGTTTGTTAGCCAAGAAGGGAGTTTTAGCCGACCTTCTGGGGTTTATTGGCTAAGGGATTTGGCTTGGCTGACCGGGATGGTTTGTTAGCCAAGAAGGGAGTTTTAGCCGACCTTCTGGGGGTTTTTTTGGCTAAAGGGCTTTGGCTTGGCTGACCGGGATGGTTTGTTAGCCAAGAAGGGAGTTTTAGCCGACCTTCTGGGGGTTTGTTGGCTAAAGGGCTTCAGAGGGCTGTTGCCCGGGGAATTCATGCTCAGGGGCAAAGTACATTTTGAGATGCTTGCCATTTAGTGGTGGAAAGGGGCGATCGCCGGCGTGTGTTGCCAGCGTGTATCCTCCGCCTTCATACACTCCGGTGACCACGTACGGTCCGCGCCAGTTTGGCCGGAGTTTGCCACTTGATTTGCCTGCCATGACTTCTCTTTGCTTGACCATGACGAGGTCACCTTTCTTGAAGACACGGCCTGACCAGCTTGTCGTAGGCTCGAGTCATGCGGGCTTGATAGGATTGGAGGTGTTTGTATGCTTCCAACCTTTTGCCCTCTAGGTCGGACAATTCCTCCAACCTTCTTTCAATTTCTTGTCGCTCCTCGGCTGAAGACCGGTGTAGACGGCTACCCTGTAGGATGACATTTCAATCTCGATGGGAGCATGGCTTCAGCTCCGTACACCAGAGAGAAGGGAGAACACCCCGTTGGGGTCTTGTAGACCGTTCGGTATGCCCAGAGTGCTTCGTGCACTTTCTCTCCCCAATCACGTTTGCGATTGCCGACTATCTTGGCCAGCAGTTTGCAAAGGGTCTTGTTGAAGGCTTCGGCCAGACCATTGGCTTGAGGGTTGTATACCGTTGACGTCCTCCAGTCTATTTGGAATTTGGCCGCCAACGCATATATCGTTTTGTTTCTGAAGGGCGTACCGTTATCTGATATGATCCGATGGGGGTGCCGAACCTGTAAATCAGGTGTTGCTTGACAAATTTTGCAACGGCTACCCCGGTTACCTCCCGAGAGGGACTGCTTCTGCCCACCGGGAGAAATAGTCGGTGGCTGCCAGGATAAACTTGTGGCCGCCAGAGGATGGTGGGAATGGTCCCACGACATCCATTCCCCATTCGGCAAAGGGCCAGGTAGGGGCAGTTGGATGTAATTCGTTCGGCGGTTTCCTTGGCACCGAACTGAAGACCTGGCATTGATGACACGTACGGCATACTGGACGCAATCCGTATACATGGTCGGCCAGAAGAAGCCTTTTAGCTTGATGTTGATCTTCATCTTGTCTCCCGCTTGATGGCCCCGCACAGTCCAGAATGGACTTCGTGCATGATGACTTTGGCTTCTCCGGGGGAGAGACATCGGAGGAGGACAGACTTGTCTTTTTCATGGACAAGTCGATATAGTTGGTCCCCGATCATTTGATACGACGCGGCCCGCCGGAGCAGTTGGACTCGTTCAGCTCGACCCGAAGGCAGCCAGCCGTTCTTTATTTGGATGATCGGCTGGCGCCAGTCTGCTTCTTGACTGGCCTCTTCTCCGAGGGCGTTGACCTCTGCATTTTCTGGGTCGGAGTCGTCCTCAAGAACGCTGGGCATCAGCCTTCTATGTCGGACAGTTATGCCCAACTCCCCTTCAGGAGGGAGCTTCAGAGCAGATGCCAGTTTGGCTAGCGCATCCGCTTGAGAGTTTTGCCCTCTAGGGACATGTCCGATTTCGAACAAGTAGAATCTCTCGCGGAGCTTCATTACTTTGGCATGATAGGGGATCAGTTCCTTTTTCCGAACGTCGTAATCCCCCAGCACTTGACGGATGACCAGCTGCGAGTCTCCGTAGACTTTTATGCACTTGATGCCCATTTCGGCAGCCAGTTGAAGTCCCACGATCAACGCTTCATATTCAGCTTGATTGTTGGTCAACGGCTTCATGAGTGCACACGAGTTGTGCAGTATTCCCCCTTGTGGAGTCACCAGGACAATGCCCGCTCCGGAGGTATAAGTTGTGGTGCCGTCAGTTTGCTTGAGCACCCGGGAAGCGCCATCAAAGTAGAGTTCCCAATGTGGTAACTCTATGGCGAGAGTATTCCCATTTTCTTGAATGGGGACTTCTTTTTGTTGGGTCCCCTCCCCGTGGGGGGATGAGAGCGTTTCCTCTTCCGGAAGCTTGAACTCGAGGGGAGATCCGGCTGGGAGCGGATGTGCCGCCAGGAAGTCCGCCATACCTTGCCCTTTGATTGCTTTCCTTGGGACGAAGGTGATATCAAACTCCATGAGGAGAAGGGCCCATTTTCCCATCCTCCCTGACAACACAGGTTGGGTGAGGAGCGCCTTTAGCGGGTCTATCCTCGAGATGAGGCTGACTTGATGGGCTAGCAGATAGTGCCGTAATTTCTTGACGGCAAATATCAATGCCAGGCACACTTTCTCCACTGGGGAATATCGGTGCTCCGGACCCACTAGCATTCTGCTGAGGTAGTAGAGTGGTTGCTCTTTGCCTTCCTCGTTTACTTGCGCCAGGAGCGCTCCCAGCGACGTTTCCATGGCTGTGATGTAGAGGATGAGCGGCTTATCTTTCACAGGGGCTCCCAAGACAGGAGGAGTAAGCAAATACTCTTTGATTTCTTCAAAGGTATCCTGGCACTCTTGGTCCCATATAAATGGGGCTCCTTTCTTCATCAATTTGCTGAAGGGGGCGCACCTGCCTGCGAGGTTGGAGATGAACCGTCTTATGTAGGCCAGCCTTCCTTGGAGAGATTTCAGCTCCGTTAAGGTTTTTGGCGGCGGCAGCTCTCTAATAGCTTTGATTTTGACGGGATCAATTTCTATCCCGCGATATTTGACGACGAAGCCGAGGAACTTGCCGCTCGAAACGCCGAAGGCGCACTTCATCGGGTTCATCTTCAGCTGATGCTGGCGAAGCCTTTCAAAGACCTGGCGTAGGTCGCCTAGGTGGTCTTCCCGTCTTTTGGTCTTGACGACTAAATCATCAACATAGCACTCGACCGAGTCATGGAGCATTTCTCCGAAGATCTTGGTCATGGCTCGCTGATAGGTGGCTCCGGCGTTCTTCAAGCCGAAGGGCATCCTTTTGTAGTTGTAGATCCCTTTGGGGGACCTAAAGGCAGTATGACCCTTATCTTTGGGAGCCATGCGGATTTGATTGTAACCCGACGACCCGTCCATGAAGGATAGTGCTTCATGCCCGGTGGTCATGTCGATCATAGTTTCGGTGATCGGGACCGGGAAGTCATCCTTCGGGCAGGCTTTATTCAAGTCCCTGTAGTCGATACAAATCCGGACTTCGCCGTTCTTTTTCTTGACCGGCACTATGTTGGCCAGCCAAGTTGGATAGATGCATGGCTCGGTGAAGTCGACTTGGAGGAGTCTGTCCACCTCGGCATTCACTTTCAGCTCCAGCTCGTGGCGCATACGCCGTTGGGCTTGCTTGACCGGCTTCGCTGTGGGGAGTATGGACAACTCGTGCTCAGCCACGGAGGGGTCCAGGCCCGGCATTTCTTTGTACGTCCACGCAAAACAGTCTTTGAATTCCAGCAAGAGGTGCCGGTATGACTGTCTTTCTTCCCCGTTCAAGAGGGCACTGACGAAGATTGGTCGGGGTTCTTTTGGTTCCCCGAGGTCGAGTTCGACCATTCGTCGACTGTAGCTTGTCCGCCGTCTTCGAGTTCACGGGGTGCCGGCTGTAGGTCGATGAAATCCTTTTCTTCATCGGAGTCAGCAACGTGGACGTCATAGTATTTGAAGCCTTCTTCCGTGATTGGCCAGAAATGACCCCCTTCGCTTTGAGGTGCTTCTTGGCACGCCTCCCGTTTGATAGGACGAGGGCGGCTTCCCCTTGCTGCGGCTTTGTAGCGGGGGCAGGGATTGCCCATCGGAAGGGCAATGATTAGGTGAGGGCGCGAGCCCGACGGTGTTGACCGTATAGTAGGCCTCGCATTCCGCCTCCTGACCATAGCCCAACCCCCGAGTGTCTTTTGCACAATAAGGGGGTTGCCCTCGGAGTTGTTTCGGGTACCACAGCTGGTGGAAGTACTCCCGTCGCGAGGGGTCTTGCATTTGTGCAATCTTTTGTCTTTGGCACAATTTCTTGATGTGCTCGGGCATGTCGTCCATTTCTTGAACGGGCTCTGGGGCGACTTGAGTCGCTTGGCTCCAGCCGAAGTCGTCTTCGAGGGGCCCACAAGGAAGCGGGTCTCCTTTGTAGAAGAGGATCGGCTTCGGCGTCTCGCCCTTCCCGAGACTGTCAGTTCTATAATGGGTGACAACGAACGTCTTTAGTCGTTCCACCCATTGCTCCTCCCTATGGAAGGGCAGCTGCGTGTACGCCGGCGGCAAGGAGATGCTTCGGTTGATGATCTCGCCGATAGCGTTTGCTTCATAGTTGATTTCACGCCTTTCTGGACAACTTGGCCCGGACGTGGTGGATTCGGCGAGGCGGCTGAGCCGGTGAGCTTCAAGGAGGTCTTTGTTGACCGTGAAGAGCTCTTCCTCGTCCCGATCTTGGCTTGCTTGGTTTGCGTCGGCATCCTGTTTTTCCTTGCCTTTTGACGCGGTGGTTGGCTTGCCGAGAGGCTCGCCGAAGTACAGCTGAGCGTCCGCCAGGTTGCATTCATTTGGGCGGAACGGGGCTCGGTCGGCAAAGACCGTATGCTGCCTCTCCTTCTTTGATGTATTTTATACATTGGTGGAGAGTTGATGGGACGACCCGATTTTCATGGAGCCAGGGTCTTCCCAGGAGGGCTTTGTAGGACGTGTTTGCGTTGATGATGTAAAACACGACCTTAGTGGTGAGGCCGTCCATGGCCAGCTGTACTTCCACCTTTCCCAAGGCGTTCTCAGAATTCTGGTTGAATCCGGCGATTCGGATGTCATTTACCCTCTGCAAGTAGGGCGTGAGATATAAAGACTTGAAGGTCTTTAGGGGCATGATGTTGATCGACGCCCCGGGGTCAACCAGGATCCGGTTGAGCTCATGCCCGTTGACTTTTCCTTGCATATACAACGGGCGGTTGTGGTATAGCGTTGGCAACAACATGTCCTTGTCGGAGAAGGTCACCTCCGCCACCAGTGCTTCTAGGGCTTGCGCTTGGAGTTCGGTCACGTCAGCTTCGTAGACCTCGGGCTCTTGCAAGATTTTGACGAGCGCCGCTCTCAACTCTTTGCTCCAGGCAATGGCATCCCATATGGTGATGTTGGTCGGGAACCGTTTCATATGCTGTATGATTTTGCGGTCAGCCCGGCACGGGTTTGATCCAATGGTGGGATGGTATCCTCCAGGGCCTTTATCGGTTGCCCGAATTGGTTGACCCGTCTTGCCATTGGCTGTTCGTCCGCTTTTCTTCTTCGAACAGCGAGCTCAGCTATCCTCCTCCTCCGGGGCAGCAGTTTCTTCTTTGCCGCTTTTGGGCGGAGTGGGCCGGACGGCCGAGACAGGAGTTTTCCGATTGAGAAACTTGCTGGGGATCGCCCATCCCCCATGCTCTTCGTCGTCGGACAGGGCGAAGGGGACTGGCTGGGCGGCCCTCCGATCGGAGAGCCCGCTAGCGATGTCCCGCTGCTCTTCTTCTTCCTCGTCAGATGGGTCGAAGATGAAAGAGTTCGCCCGCACCTCTATCTCCGGGGCAGGCTGAGGCTCTTCTCCTCGGAAGACAATAGTCTTGCCCAGGCCGGGCGAGCTGGTTTTCTCGCTGGGGGACGGTGAGGATTTCTTTCCTCGTCCACGGCCCTTCCCTTTGCCTCGGTTACGGCGCCGATATGTTGCCACGGGGGGCGTAACAGCCGGTGATTGCAAGCTTGCTGGCGGCGGTATCGACACCATGTTGCACGAGAAGTCTTTCAGCATTTCTTCCAACTTCTCGACGGTGATTTCATCTTCTTTATAGAAGATGGACAGTTCTTCGGGCAGAGGCAGCTTCTCGCCTTCTTGAGCCCTTTGTAGCATTTGATGGAGCCAGCTTTTAAGCCTTGTTTTGCGCTCCATTTCTTCCCACGGGATGTATATGTCCAAAGGGACTCCCCAAGTGGGCTTGGAGGGGATGTATTCCTCCAGTTCATCGATGAGCTTTTGCAGCTTCTGGAGTGGAGTGAGCTTTGCTGGGGCTGCCGCGGCCTCCTCTTGCTCAGCTTGCTTCTTTAGGCGCCTTTTCATGTTCTTGCGCCGGTTCTTTTCTTGCTGCACTGCGCGCGCCATTTCGAGCGGCGTCAACGGCTTGGCTTGCTCCATCATTTGAGATGTGGTCTCCCGGCCGGGGCGACCGTGCGACCTTCCCCTTTTGGGGAATGCGGACGGAGCGTGCATTCTGGACGCCACCATTGTCCAACCAGCTTCGTCTAGTTGATGCTGGAAGGTGGAGTCAATTGCCTGCTCAATTATCTCGGGCGGCAGTTGTCGGAACTCGGCCCAATAGGGGCTTGGTTCCGGGGCGGCTGGCTCTGTCACCGGCTTCTTGCCCCTGCAGTCTTCTTCTTGGCGCTTGAGTATTCGCGGAGGCGAGTTCTCGAAGCACTGCCCCTTGCTCTTATTTCCTGGAGCTTGCTCAGGGGGAGGGGAGACTTGGTGTCGTCGAGACCCCTTCTTTCGCCTAGGAAGTTGTTGCTGGGCTTCTTCCCTGACCTCGGCTCGGACTGTCGGATTACCTCTGAGTCGATCTTCCCTTCTTGGATGAGGACTTGACCCAGTCTCGGATGATAGGACACATATCCGTGGATGCAGCAGCATGGCATGGTATTTGCAATACATGGGGTGGTTTAACTCCCTCTCCGTGTATGTTGGTGGCGGCCTGTGCGCCTTTACACAGCCTTGCTGCAGGAGTCTTTCGAAGATCTCCCCGGTCTTCGCGGTCGCAAAGAGATTCGGGGAGACTCGCCACCCGGGATACCATAGGGCGGGGGCCTCGTCAGATGAGCCGCCTTCTGTCATATCCGGTCCTCTCGATTGCATCTTAAGATGGGCTGCTCCTCTCTTCAGGGATATGTTCCTGAATCGCTGTTCCAAGCTCGCACCTTCAGCGTCAGCTATGGACGACATCGGCGGCACGAGCCACCCTTGTTCATCAGCTTCGGGGGCCCGGAGGTTCTTGAAGCGCATATAGTTGCTTTCTTCCAATTCCCGCTGGGCTGCTTCCCTGGCTCTCATCAGGACCATGGAATTGCCTTCGGGTCAATTTTCCCCTTTTGGATAAGGGACTCGACCCAATCCCGGCGTCAGGGCACCTGTCTGTAGGGTGCAGCAGCATGGCGTGATACCGACAGTACATGGGGTGATCCAGCTCCCTTTCAGTGTACGTCGGCGGCGGTGTGTGAGCCATCACGACACCTTGTTGCAGGAGTTTCTCGAAGATTTCCCCAACATTTCCGGTCGCCAAGTGACTGCGATGGGAATTCCCTCCCGGGACCACCAAGCAGGGGCTGCGCCTGATGAGCCGCCTTCTATCATATCCGGGTCCGGAATGTGAAGGCCACCGGTGTATAAATTTCTGGTGGGTCGATGACGTTGACTGTATGCGTGACCACGTCAGCTGAATGGTCCGTCCATTCGCGAATGTGAGGCTGCGGCGGGTTGACCCGGGAGTTGCCCAAGTCAATAATCCCTTGGTTGACCCATGCTTCAACCTTGTCTTTGAAGACGTGGCAGTCCTCCAACGCGTGCCCTGCATCTTGATGGTATATGCAGTAGTTTGGCGGGACGCTTGTTGGCGGCTGGCAGCCTAACAGTCCTGCTCGCAGGCAGGTACGGTAGAGTGCCAGCGTCCGATGTCGCGGGAAGGAATATAATCTTCCGGCGATTTCGTCATCGGACGGGTTTGAAGACTCCTCCGAGATCCACCCCCCGCAGGGGGGGCGTGTTCGGGGCGTAGGTGCGCCTGCAGGCCCCTGAAGTCCTTGCTGGAGAGTCGTCAGACTTTCTTGCATAGTCCTCAGGTACATCAGCGTTTGGCGCTGACCGTGCCGCAGCGATTGAACCTGTCTTTCCAGGTTTTGCACTGTCTCAGACCATGCCCTGTGCTCCGAGGCTGAGGGATGATCCCCCTCCCATCCGTTTGTGGAATGAGCGTCCCAAGGATTTGCCTCGGGGTCTTCTGGTTCAGGAGGCGGCGCATTGACATGGATGACATTGGCCGACTGCCTTGATTGATCCCAAGCATGGGGCTGTGCGGAGGATCGACCTGTTCATGCATGGTGATGAGGCGACTCTGGATCAGCTTCTGTATTTCATTTTTGAAGACATAGCAGTCTTCAATGGAGTGCCCCAGCATGCGGTGGTAGAGACAGTAATTTGGTTCATCCACCCTATCCGCTTCACTTGGTCTTCTCAAGGCCGGAAGCTTGAGCAAGTCATTCTTCATGCACAGCTTGAAGAGCATCTTCGTATGGTCCCTTTTGAAGGAATACGGCGTGCTCATACGCTGTGGCAGCGAAGTTGGAGGCGGCTTTTCTTCCACCCACCTTCTTACTTGGAGCGCCGGAGGTCATGGCCTTCTTCCCCTTGCTTTGCGGGGCGAAGTCCACAGCATTGGCTTCTCTGCCCACAGCGCGCTCCTTGCCCGGCTTAACTTTTGGGGGAGCTTGCATCGGGTTGTCGGCGAAGAACATTTCGATCTCCGCCACGACCGCGTTGAGCTGGTCGAAACCCTTGATGTTTGTTCCCGCAGCTTTTCGCTTATTTGCGCCGCCAGGCCCCGTCGACAGATGGTTATGGCATCTTCTTGTGTCGGGGGGTTGTCGCACCTCATGCTGAAGTCACGCCACCGCTTGATGAAGTCGAGTGCCGTTTCTCCTTTTCTTTGCCTGAGGGAACACAGCTCTGCGAGCGACACCTTTCTCTCGGCCGTCTAGAAGCGGTCGATAAATTTCTTTTGGAGGTCGGCCCAATCGACAATGGAGTTGGGCCTCAACCTGGAGTACCACTGGAAGGCGGTGCCTGTCAGGGATGTTGCGAAGTAGCGGAGGAGGTAGGATTCGTCGAATGCCAACTCTCCCATGGCCGTTATATAGTAGGCCAGGTGCTCATTTGGTGAGCCTTGTCCGTCAAACTTCTGCAACTTTGGCGCCTTGGGGAAGTCCGGTGGCAGCTTCTTGAATTGATGGTGGACGGGATACGGCACACTGTAGAGATCCACAGTGGCAGTTCCCTCGCCTCGCTGAGCGAAGCGGTCGTCCACGATCTTTTCAATCATTCGTCGCTGGGCGACGATATCTTCAGCCGCGGAGGCTTGGGAATTTATGCCCCTGCGTGGCTGTTGGACCGGATCGACAGTATAGTCGTTGGCCGCGGCTATACGTGTGTTGACATCGGGCAGGTCGCCTGGTTGATGTCTTGTCCGAGCATTTTGGTTTGCCGTCGGCAATTGGCGGCGTGGCGCATTTGCCCCTGCCTGCTGTCCTCGCTCGGCCAGGAGAGTGGCCATTTCAGCCTGCCAACGCTGTATGAAATCATACTTGGCGTCGTCCGTCATCGCCTGGAAGGCAGCTCTGGTTGGCGGCATGAGGAACACTTCAGTTTGGTCCCCATCGGCCGGCAGTTGTTGATCTCCGAGGTGGAGACTGGCGACTTCGTCTTGCTCCCCTCCTTCGAGGTCCAGCTGGACCTGCCCCTGGAGGGGTCTTTGATCATGCTCGAGTGGAGGCTCGAGACCTTGCCCCTGATTCGGGGGCCCAGCTTGGCTGCCTTGCTGCCCTTGTAAAGGTCTTCTGGCAGTGTTCCGGGTGTACCGGAGGACGGTCTCGTCGTCCTGTTCGGGTTCATTTATCCTGAGCGCTCCTGCAGGGATGCCGGATGGCCCAGCTGCTTCCCTTCCGGAAGCATAGCAGGTGAAGATTTTCATGCCTCCACCTTCTTCAGACGTCTGCTGCACCCTCCGCTTCTTGGGTTTCTGAGTGCTCGGACGGATTGCAGCTCCCAGCCTGGTGAAGACTGAGGCGCTCAGCCTTTCAAAGACCGAGACTCGAGATGTGGAAGCTCCAGCTTGACTGGCGTCTCCCCCTTCAGCAGTTTCCGCTTGGGCGGGGACGAAGTTGGGCTTCCTATAAATGCCCCTGCGTTTGTGTCCGCGGGGACAAGGAGGTTCAGTTTCTTGAGCTTTTTCTCGCCCAGGTACCGTCGCCTTCTTGGGGCTTTCGGCGGGTTGATCCGCTCTAGCCTGTTTGATTTGACGGGCTTCCTGCTTGGTCACCCACATTTGCCTCATTTTGCGAGGCGGCTGGGGCGCCGAGCTTGATGCCTGCCCCTGTCGGGCTCCTTTTGGGGAGTCCCGCTCTTCTTGACGCATCCCTTGGAGGGGAGCGTATTTGTTGGAGGTTGCCACCGTGGGGACGCTTCTGTCCCGGGGCAGTATCGGCTCGCCTCCATCGAGCCTAACGCGGATGTCGCCAACTAGAACCGTTTTCCCGGAGTTGGAGACGACCGCGCGGGGCTTGCTGCCCCTGCGTCCCTGGCGCTGTCCCCGTTTTCTGGAGATGGCCGCACAGAAATGGTGTTTACCGAGAAGACTCGGCCTTGGCTTGAACGGGGTTGATGCCCCTGGTTGCAGTGGCTTCAGGCGTTGCCTTCGGGGTAGCTTGGACGGCGGGGACCACCCCTAGGAAGTAGGGGGATCCCACCACTGCAGGAAAGTCGCCGAACACGAGCGCGTCGTCAAGTAGCCACACTTGGCGTGGCATGCAACGACCATCGGACCGTAGGTGACGGCGGCCATTGAGCAAGCTTGAACCGCAGGTGGGAACGGGCGTTTGATGCCGGCTTTCGCTCCTTGTACCTGTGGTGTGGAAATTAGTCATCTTTTATTTCTATATCGGCATACGGTCTTTTTACATATGCATGGAAGGCAGGAACAGTCCCACCGGGCGTGCCAGATTGTTGGAACGCGGAGATTTCTTTATCTTTTCTTTCTTTTCGATCCACCTCTCCTGTCTTCGAGGTGGATCTTTTGCGTGGGCGTGCCAGACTGTTTGCGAGAAACAGACAAAGATTATTTTATGAGGAGTATTGGGTGCGGACCCTGATACCCCCGAATTTATTTTCCGCGTGCGCTCGCGTTCAGGGCGATTGGAGTGGTCGTGTACTGGACCGTTCCCCATCGACCGAAGTCGATGTTTCATTTACATCGAGTATAACACTCGAATACCTTCGAATGCGTAATGTTTGTTAAAAGACCGTATGCCGAAATTTAAAGAAGAAAAGGCAGATGACAAATGAATTTCCACAATTTTATTCAAGCATGCTCATGTCATTTATATTTAAGACATGACGTTTACATTCACATATACGCCTTTAGTGGGGTTTTGTACCTCCACTGGGCGTGTGTACAACAAGCTGAATACATGGACGTCGACGACAGGGTGTATGTGCCTCCGTCGGACGTTTACACGATAGTGGATACATATGCGTTACCGATGGGGTGTTTGTGCCTCCAGAGGTTAACATGCCTCGACGTATGCCCTTTCATGACACCGGAGGACTTACACATATGTGCCTCGACGTGCGTCGTTTTATGACGCCGGAGGACTTACACATGTGTGCCTCGACGTGCGTCGTTTTATGACGCCGGAGGACTTAAGTACATGCCTCGACGTGCGTCGTTTTATGACGCCGGAGGACTTACGTACATGCCTCGACGTGCGTCGTTTTATGACGCCGGAGGACTTACGTGCATGCCTCGACGTGCGTCGTTTTATGACGCCGGAGGACTTAAGTGTATGCCTCGGGGGTCTTATAACAACCTGTGGTGTCTCCGTGCGGGCGAACGCTGGAGGGCTCGGCCACGGAGAGGAAGCACCAACGGGCGTCGAAGACCTCCCCCGACTCGTGCGGCCTATATAAGCTCACGCACGGACCACCTTTGAGCACGGCAGACTCTGGGCTTGGGCCGGAGATGGCGCGTTTAGGCCGATTCGGCGTTTTCGTGGGCTCGTCAGCGTATGCGCAACATTGCCTCTACGTACGTCGTTTGATGACGACGGAGGACTTTAAACATGTGCCTCAACAAGTGTCATTTTATGGCACCGGAGGACTTTAAACATGTGCCTCAACGAGCGTCGTTTTATGACACCGGAGGACTTAAGCATGTGCCTCAACGAGCGTCGTTTTATGACACCGGAGGACTTAAGCATGTGCCTCGACGTGCGTCGTTTGATGGCGACGGAGGACTTAAATAAGAACACCGGGGATCATATGACAACCTGTGGTATCTTCTCACGGACGAGCGCAGGAGGGCCCGATCGCGGAGGACAGAACACCGACAGACGCCAAAGACTTTCTCCCCAGCACGTGCGGCCTGTTTAAGCTCGCGCACGTAGGGCACTCGGCGAGACCTTGAATCCGGTTCTCTGCCTCTCTTCTGGCACTTTTTTGGGCCGAATCGCGCTTTTTGGGGCCGAATGGCATGCTTTCAAATGGGGAGGTTGCCCCCTATTTATAGGTTTTGAGGGGAGCTAACCGGCGGGGTGCCCCGCGAGGGGCCTGACTGGCGGAGGGGGGGCGCCGGTTAGGGGGCCTAACCGGCGGCCCTCTCTGGCTGGCAGAAAGGGGGGCCGCCAGTCAGGGGGCTGACTGGCGGCCTCCTGCTGGCTGAGGGGGCCGCCAGTCAGGGGGCTGACTGGCGCCCCTCTTGGCTGGCTGAGGGGGCCGCCAGTCAGGGGCCTGACTGGCGCCCCTCTCTGCCTGGCGGGGGGGGGCAGATGTGCCATGGCACGTGCACACACATGCCCGCATGCATTTGACGTGCATTCGACGTGCGTTCTTGCCCGTCTCACGTGCGTTTGACCTCATTTTCGGAGGGCACGTGCATTTAACCTTTTCGGACCCATCCGAGTCGTACGCGACCTTTAGCGTGAGTCCGGACATCAATTTTCGGCTATCGGGGTGCGTATTCCGCTATTGACGGGCCTTTTTAAGCGTCGTCCTCCGGCTCGTTTTGGGTGGACATCCGAACTCAAACCCATTTATCTCAGGTGTTCGAGTGAGGGAAGCCGGGGTTCTTCCCAGCCCTTCGTGGATTTCCGGACGAGTTTGCCACCCGGGGCCTGTTTAAATCCCGATATTTTTCGGGTTCAACACCCCTCCAACCGGTGGGGAGACCCCCCCTCTCCCTCTCCTGTTTATGCAGCAAGAGGGAGGAGGAGCCGTCCCCTATAAAGGGGTGGCACCCCCTCCATTCAAGGGGCCGGTATGCTCCAAGCCCCCATACTCTCCCCTTAATCCCTGCTGGTTGGCAGTCCCTATAGCCTTGTAAACCAGTCCCCAAAACCTTGTAAAACCAGTCCCAAAACCCTCCTGGCCTGTTTCTTTTCCCTTAAGAAAAACAGGCCACTCCCCATTCAAGGTTCAGAAATAGCAAAAGCCTCCTTCCAATCTCCTTCAGCTTGTTCTTCCAATTTCTGGTTTGGTGTGAAGGTATTGGCTCATTCCTTGCTCGATATGGGGTGAGAAGCGTTCGATAGCGCGGAAAAAAAAGGAGATCGCCATCGCATACGGCATCAACATCTCCTCGTCCCCTCCATGGAGGGTTTCTCCAAAGTTCTATAGTATATTTCGTATCCCCACATCGAGCAAGACTCTGTGGGAATTTTTCGGGGTTTAAATGCCGTTCGTATCGAGCAAGACTCTACGGACATGTGGTATTTAAATACCCTTATATGTTGTGCTCTAAATGCCCCCATATTGAGCAAGACTCTATGGGTATAGATGCCATTGTTCTTGTACTTACATGTATATGTTTCTTCGAGGAGACTCTGCCCAAGCAGAGATTCTGCCCAAGAACATATTCATATGGTCATAATCTTGTGCTGTTATGCATATGTTTTCTTGAGAAGACTCTGTCCAAACCAAGGTTTGCCGGATCGGAATCGGGAGGCGAATCGGATTTTCTTGATCCGATTCGATTCCCCCGAATCGACCCGAATCGATCCGAATCAGAATCGATTCTCATGGGTATAATATATATATATATATAATATATAATATATATGATATTTATAATGTATAATATATATTATACCCATGATATAATATATTATATTATGAGGCGAATCGGACCGAATCGATGGAATCGAGAATCGGGTTTTCCATGATTCGCCCCGATTCGGGAGAATCGGGCCGATCCGATTCGATCTGCCAAACCATGGTCCAAACAGAGGTTCTGCTCAAGTATATACTCATATAATCACGATTTTATGATTATATGTATGACTCTTAGGTTGAACTCTGCCCAATGTGGAGGTTCTACCCGAGAACATATCCATGCAAGCACGATCTTACGTATATATATATATATATATATATATATTTTTTTTTTAAGGATACTCCGTCTAAACGGGGATTCTGCCCGAGGATTTACTCGTATGTTCATAACTTCGTGCTTATATGCATATACTTCCTGAAAGAAAAATCTGTCCCGTAGGGTATTCGTATACTCACAGAAGTTGTGTTCATATGCGTACATTCGTCGGGAGGAACCTGATTTCGACGGAGATCCCGTCAAAAGTATATTCGTATGTCCATAAAAGGGACTCCTTTAAACGGAGATTTTGTTCCAGGAAAGTATACATACTCACAAGATATTCTGTCTACACGGGCATATTCCCGTCTATTTTCAGTCATATGGCAAATCCTTCAGAGAAAACCCATATTCCTTTTAAAAAAAGGATAAACCCATTTTCAAAATTCATTCAGTCCAGAGATGGATTGAAAGAGAAAATATTGTATTGGATTTTCTATAGATGCATATATTCTCGCCTATGCTATGAAATGGTATTCGAGTTGAAATTGGTGTTAATACGACACCTAAGGCTTTTAACTCGATGTAAATGTAACATCGATTCCGATCGATGGAGACAGGGGTCCAGCACACGCCACCCTAATCGCCTGATGATTAAAGGCACGGAATTAAAGAAGTTCAGATCAAAACACAGCGCACTCGTCCGTTTCACGGACATACAAACTCTTTATCCGCATCACGCGGACCTTTTATTTCTGTCTGGTAGACAGTCTGGCACGCCCCGCAATACAAAGTCAAAACATGATAAATGAAACGAACCTCCCCTCCATAATCATATGGAAAGGGAAGAAAAATTCTCGTGTCCACAGCTACCGACTGGTCTTCCCTTCTACACAACGGGAGCACTGAGAATAGTTCCTCAGCTAGACAAACCACCCAGTAACCAGTTGATCTTCTCTTCTTGCAGGAAGAGGAACAAACTGCCTTTCTTAAGAAAAGAAAGAGCAAACTGTCGAGATCAAGTCTAGGAGAAACGAGTCCAATGGTCCCACTCTAGGATCGCCATCTTTAGGGATTGTTAAACCACTCACATATATTATCCCTATGTTTTAGTGATAACTAAAACTCATGAATATCATGAATATATTAATAAAAAATTTCAAGACAATTATTATAAGAAATAAGATAATTTCTATCGCTTTAAAGATATGTACTAAAAGTCTATATCGATTACAGTTCAATGTGTATCGACTAGAAACTAAAATGCCACAACAATTATAGAACAAGTTTCTACCGATTAGATAATGTTGGAACATGCATGACAAAAGCAAAAAAAAGGGGAGAATGTTGGACCATGTATGTAATTTTTGCAATTTAAAAATATTTTATTTCAAAATTTTGATGATGACAAAATAATAATATTGAATTTACATGAGAATAAAAATATTCATATAATAAATTACTCGATCACTATTTTTGTCAATTTATCACTTAATAGTTCAATCACTATACAATTCACTATCTATAAACAGTCACTTCGTCATATATGAATAAATCACTTTGTCATGTACGAAGCTTACTTTGTCATATGCGAAGGCTCACTTCGTCATATGCGAAGGCGCACTTCGTCATATATGAATAAGTACTTCGTCATACGATATGTTTTCAAATAAAACAAGTCATTAACATTTGTGCACGACATCATATTATTCTTATGATTAAATAATTTACGATATTTGCTTATTAATGATTAGTGACCATATTACTTTGATTCATGATCTAATTTCTGTTCAAAATAATTTGTAAATATATTACATTGATTCAAGATCTAATTTTTGTTCAAAATAATTTGTGAATATATTCCATTGATACATGATCTAATTTCTGTTCAAAATAATTTATAAATGAATTCTATTTTATGAACAATACAATACAATGATACATGTCTCTTGAAATTACACGCACTCTTACTTACGATCTCTAAGTCTCATTTAAACATTGTGTTATAGAAAGTTTGTCATTTCAGAATCCTAGACACGTATCAAATATAAATGTCTTTGTTTGATGTTGCAGAAAAAGCCTCTGACATATGCCGAAAAACCCTTTTGAATAAATCGTCATAGCAACGTATCTACCTACTACATAGTTTATCTTATACATATAGAATTGCCTAGACTTTTTCTACAAAATATTTATTGACGCTCACACTAAAGACATTACGTAAAGTAGGTAGACGCCAATATTTGAATTATCTCACAAATACCTACGCACGTCTCATTGCAGACCAACTAGACCCAGTCTAGTATATTTTTTGGGAACTTGTCTTGTTACAAAAAAAGGCAAAAAATTAAGTCACAAGACTTATGGACCAAGAAAAGTTGGAGACAAATTAGACGTATGCATGGTAGAAAGACGGAACATGCATGTCGTCCTCAAAAGAATCCATGCAACGTTTATGACTCCAATGGCTATATGCAACGACTCTGAAGCAACGGTCTCTTCCAAGAACCTATAAAAGAAGGGAAGCTACAACAACACGAGATAGAAAAGGAGCATACACGAAAAAGTTAGAAGTTTTCTACTCAAGCATTCTAAGCGTTCATACCTTCATTCTTTCCTTCTCTGTGTGTTTCATTGTACATCTGTGAGAGAGAATTTAAGCCTAAGAGATTGTGTCTTTTGTTCATTTCTGTAGCTCTCGAGTTGTTGTTGAGATCAACCAATCAAGTTCATCATTCCTAAACTTGGTCTCGACTGGGTGGTTTTTCTTCTCTTAAAGAAAGAGTTGGTTGTCCAGCTGAGGGACTGTACTCAACTTTCCCCTTGTGTAGAAGGGAAGACCAATAGGGAGTTAGGTGTTGTGTCCAACTGAGAGACTGTACTCAGCTTTCCCCTTGTGTAGAAGAGAAGATCAGCAGGGAGCTGTGGACACAAAAATATTTTTGTGCCAACTCCCCATTAAAATCCCCACTCCTAAAAATGCCCCTCCCTTAACCGATGGGGCTACCATCGGTTAAGGGGTTTTCTCCCCCCAACCGATGGGTGCTACCATCGGTTGGAGAGACAAACCCCTCTAACAGATGGTACTACCATCTGTTAGAGGGGAATTCCCCTCTAACAGATGGAACTACCATCTGTTAGAGGGACCTCCCTTGA
>JACBKR010005292.1:0-19235 GCA_014218235.1 Colocasia esculenta | reverse complement strand
TGGGTTCTCCTTTCTTCATTTCTTTTCCATCTGGCTTCTTGAAGTCCTTATTCCTTTTGAAGTACCTTCTACCAGATTGGAATTTCTTCTCTTAGCCAAAATTCACTGCAATTTTCTAGATAACATTGCTTCCTCATTCTCGCTGTCTGCATCACTTTCACTCTCAGCTGAACTTGCTTCTGGTGATATTCTTCAGCTTTTAAGGCATTGAAGTGCTTCTTTCTGCTAGAGGACTCTCCTAGCCTTTCCATGTTGATCTCATGGGCCATGAGGGACCCAATGATCTTTTCTACTGACATTCTCTTCTGGTCATTAGCTTCTTCTAATGTTGTGACCTTTGGGGTCCATGAGGATGGTAAGGATCTAAGTATTTTCCTTACCATGTCTCCAATCTCATAGGTTTTCTCCAGACTAGCTAGTCCATTTGTGATGTCAGTGAACCGACTGAACATTTGAGTTATGGATTCACCTGATTGCATCTGAAATCTCTCATACTGAGTGACAAGAATGTCGATTCTTGTCTCCTTTACCTTGTCTGTGCTTCATATGTGATCCTGAGCTTTTCCCACATTTTCATTGAGGATTTGCAGGCTGAAACTCTGTTGAATCCTTCTTACTTAGAGCACAGCATAAGATGCTCTTGCTTTGCAATTCAAGGAGATCTTCTTTCTGTCATCATCTGTCCATTGAGATTTCTCATTTGTGACTACCAGATCAGCTTCTTCACTATGACCAAATTTGATAGTCGTGGCCTTGTAGAAAATATTCCATTCTGGTCTTCCAGTAGGATAATCTTCACCATCGAAGAGAGGGGGTCGGTTGACGGACTGACCTTCAAAGTTACCTTGGGCTGCCATGGATCTTTACTCTTCAGATCGTTGGATCCTTTTTCTTTGTCGAAGAGACTCGCTCTGATACCACTTGTTGCCCAGTTGACGAGCCCAGATGGGGGGTGAATGGGTCTTTAAAAAATAATACTCTAGAATATACCTGTAACTAAAAACATTCATACAAACGATCTTCGAAGGAGGTTAGTGACTGTTAGTTTAAGAATCAAACACACAAAGAAGACAATCACACAACACAAAGGATTATCCTGGTTTGGACCACTTTCCTTAGGAGTCCTACGTCCAGTCCCTGAGCAACAACTCAGGATTTCACTAACTAGGGTACAATCCCCCTAAGGACACAACAACACCCAGCTCAGCTGGTCTTCCTTCACACGAAGGGAACTACACCACCCTGGATACCCCACCAGGTCTTCCTTCACAACCGAAGGGAACACAAACAAGCGAGAGAGAGAATTCAAGCCCCTAGATCAAGCTTTTAAATAAGCTAGGATCTGAAGCAACTAGAACTGAGAGCAAAGATTCTAAGCTAAGCACACTCTCAGAACTACACAAGCTCTCTCAAGATTTTCACTACAGAGTGGAGAGCAAAGAGCAACACGAGAAGGAATGAGTTTCTTGGCTCTTAGGATTCTAGCAGAAGATTTGAATTTCTTCAAGGAGTGTTCTCTGCTTCGATGTTTATGTTTTTCTCTTCTGTCTTGAATTTATATCTTCTTTTGAAATCGGCCGTTGAAGTAACCGTTGTCTCTTAGATGGTAGACGTTAGACTGCTTGACAGTTGGGAGCTTCAACAATCTTTTATCCATTTGAGCACGCAAAGAGATAATGTCTTCTGGCGTCAGTATGGTCCAACGTTGTATGACAGAACATCTTTAGGACCCTGCACACATAAATGCTAGAAAAGTAGACAGCTAGACTGTCTCTTGTTGTCAGTAAACGTTGACATGAGTTTTCACCAAAATAGCAATGCCAAATAGTTTGATCTAAAAGATGTTGATAGAGTATGCACGATAATGAAAGATATCATCTACATGCATGCAGTAGATACGTTCTGTCTTCATTAAATGCACATCAGTCAGACAGATAAGAGAAGACTTTGACAATTCAGTGCTTTAAATATCAAGTCGATATAAACTATAAAGATGTTATCTATATGACTTATGAAATCGTTATGAATAAGTCAGGTTGACCAAGTCATTATGAGACAGAAGAAATCGTTGTGAAACACTTAACAAATCGTTACGGTAACTGATGAAATCATTACAACAAGCAAGTCGTTGTGAGTTCTAGAAATCGTTATGAATAACTTAAGAAATCGTTACAACAAGCAAGTCGTTGCGAGTTCTAAAGAAATCGTTATGATAACTTATAGAATCGTTACGGCGAGCAAGTCATTCCGAATTCTAAGGAAATCGTTTTGATTACTTATAGAATCGTACGGTGAGCAAGTCGTTGCGAGTTCTAAAGAAATCGTTATGATTACTTATAGAATCGTTATGACAGCAAGTCGTTACGCTTTCTGAAGAAATCGTTGCGATGACTTATAGAATCATTATGACAGGCAAGTCGTTACGCTTTCTGAAGAAATCATTGCGATGACTTATAGAATCGTTATGACAGGCAAGTCGTTACACTTTTCGAAGAAAATCGTTGTGATGACTTATAGAATCGTTATGACAGGCAAGTCGTTATGCTTTCTGAAGAAATCGTTGCGATGACTTATAGAATCGTTACGGCATCGACTTGTTTGAAACAACATGACTTTTCAGATTATAAACAATCGTTATGATGCTCAACAGAATCGATATGGACTTAGAGAAATATCATGTTAAAAAGATTAAAGCTTCAGAGAAGTAATGCATACCTTTATTGGCTTGTTTGACCTTGGTATTTTTCCTATACTTAAGACTTATGAAATATTCATTAGATATAATTGATAAGAGTTGTTTGGTTTTGTTAATCATCCAAATATATATATGTAATTTATTAAAATACATGGGGACAGACTGATCATCAAGGTGGACACCGCGTTCCCAGGCCTCGCACACGAGACGAGGCTCAGACTGCTGGGACCTACCTATGGGGTTGACGGCGATTCCGATTGCCGCCAATCCAAGGTAGATGACAAGGTCCCGACTGCCGTTGACACCACCTTGGAGAAAAGCAAGCTTGCTGCCAAGTTCATTCCGAAGAGCTTGATAGCAGTAAATTGTGCCATCAAGTTCTTCGGCTTCCAGCAGCCAGTACGACCCTAGGCCGCTCTCCTAGGGCTATCCAAGCCCAAAAGGCACAATTTGATGTTGGGAAACACTTTCCTACATCAAGGTACAACGAAAAAACCCCGAGAAACTAGATTCATCGCTTGGATCGAGCGGTGCACCACACATTTTTCGGCATGGAAACCCTCCCAAAAATCATGAATCACACAAAATCTCACACAATATCACAACATTCCTCAGCATAGAATGACAAAGGAGGGCTTAGGGGTAGAATCCTACTTCAAACGCAAAAGAAATCCACCAAAAATCACTCGACTGTGGATGTCTCTCTACGGGTAGAACCACCCTTCTCGCCCCAAATCCACAAGCCAATCCACCTCCACTCACACCAACAAGCCGCCCTTCAGTCTCCATCGGCCGCCGGAGCCGCAAGTGAAGCAGGTGGTGAGGGGGGGAGGAGAGAGTCAGGAAAATGGGGAAAAGGGGCTCTCAGGTCCCCTACAAAAATAGACCTAGCCTGGGTTGGCGTCAACCTGGGTTTCCGTCAATCGAACCGCCTGGATCTTGATGGCAACATCGTTGCCGTCCAGTTAAGGACTCGGAAGGTTCTAGAAATTCGGGGTAGACAGCAACATTTGTTGCCACCAAGACATGGTTGACGGCACAACTCAATACTTCCAACACCAGGTTGACGGCACACATCCTGCCGCCAACACAAATTGACAGCAATTGACCTTGTTGTCAACAGACACTGTTGCAGAAAGGCCCATTAAGTGTTCAATAAGGCCCAAGGACTCACAGCCCCCTCCCCCCCACCTTAAAGAAATTTCATCCTTGAAATGAACAACAACAGGGGAGAGAAACTTAACAAACAAGTGCGGAAATGACTCACGCATCTCGTCCTCCCACTCCCAGGTC
This sequence comes from Colocasia esculenta, assembly GCA_014218235.1. Taxonomy (NCBI): domain Eukaryota; kingdom Viridiplantae; phylum Streptophyta; class Magnoliopsida; order Alismatales; family Araceae; genus Colocasia; species Colocasia esculenta. The sequence continues at coordinate 15,247 of JACBKR010005292.1, read as the reverse complement.
GACTCACCGCTCGAGTGTCACTGCCAAGCAACACTAACCAGTGGAATCTCCTTGTTCCTCAGCCTTTGCACTAAGTAATCCTCAATGTATAGCATATACTTTGGCATTGTCAACTCTCGTGTCATCTTAGTCCACTTTGCGCTTGGGAGAATGTGCAACTCATCTGCAAGGTACTGCCGCAGCATCAACACATGAAACACGTCGTGGATGCCTACCAACTCTGGAGGTAATTGATGTTTGTAGGCTAGGCCACCAACACACTCTATTATAGGGAATGGTCCAATGAAGCGAAGACTCAGCTTCCCACGCTTCCCGAATCTCATCACACCCTTCATAGGGGATACTCGTACAAACACCTGATCCCCAACCTGAAACTTAAATGGCCACCTCTGCAAATCTGCATAACTCTTCTACTGTCTCTATGCTGTCCAAAGTCTCTGCTTGACAAGCTATACAACCTCAACTGACTATTGCACCAACTTTGGTCCGGTGACAACACGCTCACCAACCTCGAACCAGTCAAGAGGAGTACGACACGATCGCCATACAGAGCCTCGTAAGGTGTCATGTTGATTCTGGATTGATAGCTATTATTATATGCAAACTCAACCAACGGTAAATATGCTGCCCATGACCCCTACCACTCTAGACAACAAGCCCGCAGCATGTCCTCCAAGGTCTAAATAGTTCGCTCCGACTGTCCATCTAATTGTGGATGGTAGGCAAAGTTAAACACCATCTCTATCCCCAAAGCTCTCTGAATATACGCCAAAACCCATAAGTGAAGCGAGGATCTCTATCTAACATAATAGAGATTGGCACCCCGGGCAAAAGAACTATCTACTCCATATACAGTCCGCCAATCTGCTCACTTCCCATCAGCTCTAATGGGCAGGAACCTGGCAGTCTTTGTCAATCTATCCACAAGCACCCAAATACTGTCAGAACCTCAAGATGTCCTCGACAGTCCAGACCCAAAGTCAGTGGTCACATGGTCCCATTTTCACATGGGAATCTCTAGCGACTATACAAGTCCTCCCAGATGCTGATGCTTGGCCTTCACCTGCTAACAGACCAAACACCTGGCAACAAAAAACACTATATCTCTCTTCATCCTGGGCCACCAAAATGTGGTACATCTTGGTCGACCTTGGATGAATCAAGTACCAGGATCCATGTGCCTCCTGTAGCATTGCTTTTCTGACAGACTCCTCAGTTGGTACATAGAGTCTGCCCTAAACCTAACTGTACCGTCCTCTTGCAACTCAATCTTTGGTGAAGCAACATTCTGTGCAAATCTGGATCTGTCTGTTGTGCTTCCACAACTTGCTGGACTATAGCCCGGGCAACTGTCAAACTAGCCAGCAAACACTGTTGTCGCCTGGAGGAGACTCTGAAGGACCCCTCTGCTGCCAACTGCCACTCTCTCAACATGAGATGGTTGATATGTGACGTTCTACTCAATGCATCTGCAATCACATTAGCCTTCCCATGCTGATACTCAATACCAAAATCAAAGTCCTTCAGATACTTCATCTATTATCGCTGCCTCAAATTTAGATCCCTCTACGAAAAGATATATCGCAGGCTCTGGTAGTCAGTGCGAACAATAAACCTCACTCCGTACAAGTAGTGACGCCATATTCTCAAAGCAAAAAACTACAACTGCCAACTCCAGGTTGTGGGTGGGGTAGCTCTTCTCATGGTGCTTTAGCTGACAAGATGCATAAGCCACCGCTCTGTCATGCTGCATCATGACTGCTCCCAAACCAACTCTAGAAGCATCCGTGCAGACTCAAAACCCTCCACACCTGAAGGTAACATCAGGACTGGCATCGAAGTAAGCAATCCCTTCAACTCTATGAAGCTCTGCCCACACTGCTCTGATCACTCAAACGGTACTCCCTTCCTCGTCAAACATGTCAAGAGTGTAGCAATCTGTGAAAAATATCGGATGAATCTGTGGTAATAGCTAGCCAAACACAGAAAAATGTGTATCTCTGTAACTATACGGGGTCTTTCCCATTGCAAAGATGCCTCGACCTTCGCTGGATCAACAGAAACTCCGTCTTCTGAGATTACGTGTCCTAAAAAGTGAACATGCTACATCTAAAACTCACACTTTTTGAGCTTGGCATACAGTTGGTGCTCTCATAAAATCTGCAACATGATCCTCAGGTGTTGGATGTGCTCCTCCTCTGAAGGAGAGTACACCAGAATATTGTCAACAAACACCATGACAAACTAGTCCAAATACTGGTGGAACACCCTATACATCATATCTATGAAGGCCACATGCGCATTGGTAAGCTCAAATAGCATCACCAATAACTTAAAGTGCCCGTATCTGGTCCTAAAAGTTGTCCTCTCCACGTCTGAATCTCTGATTAGTTGATAGTAGCCTGATCTCAAGTCAATCATGGAGAAAACTTGAGTTCACTGAAGTTATCGAAAAAAATCATCAATCTTATGTAGGGGATACCTATTCTTGATGGTCACTTGATTCAGCTTCCTATAGTCGATACACAATCGTAGGCTACCATCTTTCTTCTTTACAAATAATACTGGAGACCCATGAAGAAAATCTAGGATGGATATAACCTTTCTCCAACAGCTCCGCTAACTGTCACTTCAGCTCCCTCAACTCTGCTAGTGCCATGCGGTACAATGCCTGTGCAATAGGAGCAGTGTCAGGTACAAGCTCAATAGTAAACTCATTCTCTTTGACTGGAGGTAGACCGGGTTGCTCGTTTGGGAAGACGTCTAGAAACTCACAAGCTATCGGAATGTCCTCTACACCCCGTGGTGCCTGGTCAACAAGAACTGTAGTAGCAAGAAAACCCTGGCACCCACTAGCCAACCTCCTTCAAGCAAGCAAAGCAGAAATCAGAAAATGAGGAGAAGAAGGTATGATACCCTGAAAGTAGAAGACAACTCCTCCATGCATCTAAAGGTATACCCTCTTCTTCCGACAGTCCACAAATGTAATGTACTGCTCAAATCAGTTCATACCCAAAATCACATCAAAATCATGTAACTGCATAGAAAATAGGCAGGCTGGCAAACTCTAACCCTGCAACTGAAATGGTACACTCACGTGTCCACCTCCTCAACAATGTCTAAAAAGTCCTCAGAAATAAAAAAGCGGGAAGCACCATAATCAAACAACACTCTAGCTACACAACCAAAGATAGTAACGGTACCTTCCAGTAGCTAAGCTACCTCGGCCTCTGCTCGGGTCATGTGCATGACATGACCCCTGGTCCTTGGCCTCCTTGAACTCAAGCCTGCTGCCGTTGTTGCACCAGGTCTACTGCTGCTTGTAGACACCCGATTATGACTAATGGGTTGAACCACATTTCTTGCTACCTTAGTGGGCCCCTAATTGGTCACTCACATTGAGCCCATCATTTGCCTTGATTTGAGCCCATAATCCATTAAAAATACCTTGAAATCCCGAAATCAATCATTTGAGAGTCCCTAGAGGAATATGACTCCTATTTTATCATGTGGTTAGAGAGGATAATCCAAGATAATTTGGGTTCCTTGTCGCGACGCATCGTGGCGCCGCGACTATAGTCGCGACGGGTTGGGCCGCCGTGACAGCCCATGCATTATCCATGCACGTGGGCAATGCTGTCGCGTCCCCCGCACCGTCGCGTCTCTAGTCGCGACCCTACGATCTGACGCGACAATGCCCGAGAACTCTGGCCTCCGTAACCACACCCTATTTATCCTCCCATGCACTTTGACTTGGTCTAAGAGGGTTATCCCAACCCCTTGGACGGATCCTTGGCCCTGGGGACTCTCCTAAGCTCCCCTAAGGACTCTACACCCGATTTTGATAGAGCTTTATCCCCCATTTTTAATTTCTAACATTTTGAGGAGATAATACCTAATTTTCTCACTCCAAGCTCTATATAAGGAAGGCCCCTCCTCATGGACGAGGGGAGCCTCATGATCACCCCCAAGGGCTGCCAAAATTTCCTCTGAGCTGGACTTAGCCACGCAGCCACTCATTCCCTTCCCATTCCACTCCTCACAACTCATTCATTTCACCATCAATGGAGCAAGGAACGTGAAGAGGGCGACTCTAGCAATCTCCTGGACCTCTTTGCACATCATCAGAGCTGCATCCACGCCAGGAAGTCGCCCTAATGGGGCTCATTCCCTTTCCTCTTCCTCTTTTCTATTTCTACATGCATTTTTATGTCTTTTTAAATAGAGCATATCCACCATCCACCCACGTTTTCCCACACCCATAGGGGTTTAAAACCACCCCAGGTGCGTTCCCACCATGATCTCCCATCTCATTTTGTCTTTTAGAATAGATACTACACCTTACATGTTCTAATAGGGCCTTTTCTTTGTATTTTCTTTTGATTGACAGTAAGCAAGCAAAGTCTACGAGAAGCTCTGGTGCTCTGGCCGCTGGAGACTAGAAGAAGGTCACAACAACAATTCTCCCGCATTCAGAGAACGCGACGGCCTGGGGTGACGCGACATAGACGCGTCGCTTTCCACTGACGCGATATAGAGACGCGGCGGCCATGACGACCGCGATACCAGGTCAATTTCCTGTTCTCTTCCTTTTTCCTAGTTTAAGTTAGCCATTGTCTTTCCACATCATTAGGCAACTTATCTAGGTGGCGATCACATCCTTTTCCTATGCTATCATATTTGATATCCATGTCTGTGTCGAGGGGAAGCCAATCCCTGTGATTACACCTTTTGGCGATCACGGTGGACCTTCACTGCCACCCTCGTATTTTGATTGTTTGCTTGCCATGTTTCCTTGTTGTTTGTCGTTATAGTGTCATGTTAGGTTTTGTTCTTCATTCCCTGCATTTTTCCCGCTCTGTCATTATCGCGACCGATCGCGGTGTCGCGACAAGGTCGCGTCGCACGAGGGGGACGCGTCATCAGGTTAGTGCTTGCTGTTCCCTTTGTCCTCTCTGCTCAATGCCCATGAGAGCATGCATCTTTCTTATATGCTTAGATCATGTTTGCTCGCATTTTTGTCCGATAGTATCCTGTTAGTGTTCGGATTTTCCGTTTAGTTTCATCTGTAAGTTTCCAGTTCTTATCGCGGCCGGAGGAGCGGACGCGACAAGGTCGCGGTTTGGATAGGCGACACGTTAACAGGTTTGCTTTGTATGTTATTGCTTTCATCCATGAATCGGTTTCTGTCTGCGTTTCGATCCATGTTGTACCTGATTAGTGTTTCTTTGTGTTGCTTATCTTAGTAGGGAGTCTGTTGTATTGGGTTGGTGACTCACTGTGTTCTCGGGTCTCTGTCGTTATCGTGGCAGCCCGCGCTGTCGCGATCTTGTCGCGGCGTACCCGGCCGTCGCGACTTCCCCCGAGGGCTGGTTTTTCACCCTGTTTGCTCCCTATCCCCACTCTTGCATACATTCTGGACTTTTAGTCCCTTTGCATACGCTATTCATCCCAGTTGATCAGGTTCCCCCTTGGTTGAGTGAGTCCTCTCACCTACGAGCACTCGTAGGCTGACTCGGACCCGCCTTCCGAGGACCTCCGTAAGTCCCGTGACTGTACGCACGTGCGCGTACGCGGGCGCACCGGCTGTTGTATCCGTTGCACCATAGTTCGAACCACCCTCGCATGTGAGTGTATGCCACCCTTAGCTACACCGGAGCACTTGAGTTCATTCCTATCAGGGACCGCATGACCGAGTGACATCCCTTTAATCAATTCACTTAAAAGGTCAACTCGAATCTTAAGAAATTTGCGTTGTAAGCATGATAACTTGAGTGCTTTGATCCCCCTTCTCCTCTCTATCTTTCTTGTCGTGATAGAGTTAAGTGTGTCCCCCCAAATTGGTTGGAGGGTGTATGCGTCATTGTTTAGGGAGATCGAGTCAGTCCCCTCCGATCCTCGTGCTTTATCATAATCCCCTCTTCGACATAGACCATTTTCGAGTCCTTGCCGACGATGCCCTACCCCTTGGGTTGCTCGAGGAAGTGGCCCAACCTTCCATGGCCACTCTCCCGGGGCATATCCAGCCTCCCTCCATTACTGGGATCCAATCCGTCCTCCTTCTCCTCCCGGGATGATGACCCTCACTCTCAATTCAGCCAGCTCCTCCTCACCTCACTCCGGACCAAGTCCGAGAGTTCATAGCTGCTGCCAAGGGGAAACAACCTTTATCTCCCCGGGGTCAAAATCCAGCCCGACCGCAGAGTCCTCCGTCCCCGTCGCTTCAGCCCCTCACCTTTCTTCGTCTGGGGCAGACCCTACACCTCTCCGTCCTCGGGCCATTCATTTTTCAAAACCAAGCTACCTCCCCCCACGAGATGTTCGGCCTCGGTCTCCTCCCACTACATATTATACGGCCGAACCAGCTCCGCTTCCTCGCGAGAGGTCTCACTCCTTCGAGCGGCCACACTCCCTTGTCCCTACGCATCAGATCCAATCTCCTTCCGATTTCTTGGCGGAATGGACAAGTATGAAGAAGGATTTTCATGACCTCCGGAGGCAAATTGATCCTCGGAAGGTAGCTGACATTGCCCTCCCATCCTTCCAATACCTCCGGGTGCCTCCCCAGTCCGAGCTCCCTGTATATCGTCGATACTCTGGGGTAGGGGACCCCTATGTTCATCTGAAGGACTTCGTTTATGAATCGGCGCCGCACAAGTATGACCGCCATCTCATGGCATATTTGTTCAGAAAATCATTAGATGGTCCAGCTTAGAGTGGTTCTATTCTTTGCCTCCCGAGGAAGCCGAGGATTTCCAAATCGTCCAAGAAAGGTTTCTGCAGCAGTTTCAAGATCGGGTGGGACCCGAATACTCTTTTGTGGATTTGGTAGCTGAAAAGATGAAACCAGAAGAGGATTTCTCCACCTATGCTGACCGGTGGCGCTCTCTGGCCACCAAGTCCGTTGCCCAATGCCTGAGGAGGAGAAAGTAAAGCTGTTGATCTCCAATGCCACGCCCACCTACCGAACTATTTTGGCCATGAACGACATCTCTACCATGCACCAATTATATAGTCGAGCCCATTTCATTCAAACCCAACTCAAGGACTCGCCTATACATTCCATGTTCGAGACCCCCAAGGCCCGTTATGCTAAAAAGCCGCAAGGCCCAGTCACCGAGGGGATCCAGACCAATGAACAAGTAGGTGCCGTTAGCAATCCCCAAGGCCCAGTAGGTAGGTCCCCCTATACCCAGCAAACCCAACAGTCTGGGAACAACAACAACAATAGGCAGCCACCTCCCCAAGGACAAAATCTCCCTCAGGATCAGCGCCAATACTCCCAGGTTCCTCCGCCTCAAAGTGGCTATGCCCCCAGGAAACCCAATGGGCCCAAGAGAGCCCAATACCCTCCATTACCCGAATCTCTAGCTGATGTCTTTGCAGCCCTCATGTCTCTAAATGCCTTAAGACTCCCTCCTGAGAAGGCGAATTGGAATATGGCGGCCGATCAAACAAAGTATTGTGTCTATCATCGTCATCCGGGCCACAATGTGTCCGATTGCTTCCAATTCCGGGACATGATATACGATCTCCATGAGCAGAATCAGATTGATTTGGCAGAAATGAAGAGTTGATCCAAACTCTAAGGACCAGCAAGGCCAGAGGCACACAGCACAACAACAGAGGCGACAGCAGCCGCAGCAACAACAGCAGCAACAACAGCAACAGCAATACCAGCCTTTCCAACAGCAATACCAGCAATACCAGCCTTTCAACAGCAATACCAGCCTTTCCAACAGCAGCAGCCGTAGCAGCCGGCGAACGACCTAGGCATAGTCCGTAACCCCATGCCACAACATCAACCTGCTCCGAACCCTCAACCAGCTCCACCACCCCTCCTCCCCCGCGCATGTTAACCCCGTTATCCACCATGCACCACCAGAAGCCCAGTGGGTCTTCGATGACGACCATGAGGTGGGCCAGCTTCTGGCTATTTCTCACGTCACGCCCACTGTTCCCGCACCTGCATCCGCCATACCCCTCCCTTTACACCCCATATTGCCACCATCACCTCACCATCCTATTCTCCCGTCATATCACCCATCATCCCTCCACCAAACAACACCCCTCTCTCCCCTACGCCAGCGCCACTACTAGCCAACCCTTCTATCCTTAGCACCCCTACCCCTCCACTCCACCATAATCTTGCCCTCCGGAGCGGTGAATGTTTAACGCATCCATACCTATGCCAGGTCTGCAAACCAACAATCAGCAGCAACAAGACACAGAAGAAATTGATCCAGCGCCGGGAACTCAATATGACATCCTAAAGCACCTCGATCAGACTCCCGCCAAGATCTCCATATTGAGCTCATTAAGAGATCACAGACTCACCAAGATGCTCTCAGAACTTTTTTGCAAAGAGTCATGGTCACGAGGACATGAATCCGGACAACCTACCCTCAACTCTCAATAGTGAACAGAGGACCCACCATTACCTTTTCTGATGGCGAGTTGGCTGCCCCCGAAGCCAGGAAAATGCCCCTGTGTGTGACGCTTACCATAAATAAAGTGGCAGTCGATGCAGCTCTAGTGGACACAGAAGCCTCCATTAATGTATGTCCACTAAGCACTCTTAGAGCTTGCAACATATCGGAACGTCAATTGCAGCCCACGCCTACCACTATTGCTGCATATGACAATTCGCGACGTGCCTGTCACGGGGTTATCACTTTGCAAGCAGAATTAGGTCCTCTCGTCATGTCTGTGGAGTTCCATGTGCTGAACATTGATCACACCTACAAAGCCATTCTAGGGCGCCCGTGGATCGAATCATTAGGGGCAGTACCCTCTACAGTGCATCAGTGTCTGAAGTTCCCTTTCCAAGGGCGGATAGTCAAGGTAAAGAGTATGACGACAACGCATACAGTCGAAGCCGTTGAGAGAGTGCTGCCATCAGTATGGCCGTCCAATAAGCCCATAATCTCAGTGCTTGATGTTAACTACACTTGGGCCTATACTTTCTCTTCTAACTGCCCAATTGGGTCTCCTCCTATAATGGCAGTCAGAAAGGATGTGAGCAAGAATACGAAGGGGTGGGACATCATGTTCAGGCTGGGTTATCAGTCAGGAAAAGGCCTGGGTGCTCATCTTCAGGGGCAAACCAAGACTGTCGCCACCGCTAAGAAATTCACAAAGCGTGGCCTTGGATATTCAGAATGGGCCGTTTTCTCATCTCCTCCACAATCAGACCATGGACCGCTCACTTGGTCCTTATACGAGCATTTTGTCAGAGGGCCCATTCAGCCCGGATATAACACCACCATAGAAACGCCAAGATCAGCCTATCAAACTTTGGAGGAGCAGTGACCCAACAAGAAGAAGAGAGCTGAGGAAGATACTGAGGATCTATCAAGATGATATTGTCTCATCAGTTAGTCTGTTGTTTGAAAAATCAGAGGCTGAGGAAGAAAAGCTAGAATAGAAGACCTTATTTCTGCGGTCAATCGACTGTTCAGTGAAGAAGATGTGTCACAAGTAGCAGCATTATCAGCATCAACAACCACCGTTATGACAGTTGCCTGGAATTGGTGAGGAGAACCAGTCAAATCATTTACCCCTACTTATACAGGAGTTCTGGCCAGGGTCCTCCCGCCTCCCACTCACTTTGTCTCATCCATACTCGATGTTAATATTAGTTTCATTCTTTGCCTCTTCCCTTCATTGTCCAAATCTCGCCTGCCGCCATTGAGGCATTCATTTGTCCTTCACCCCACCTCGCCATTTCCTTCAACGGTTCGGTCTTGTCTTTTTTCGAAGCCATTTAATTTAATGTAGTTCCTTTCCATCAAAAAAAAAAATGATGACAAAAAAATGTGTGTGTGTGTCCCCCCTGCTTCCGACGGCGATCCCCGTCACTCCCTCGTGCTCCTGATCTCAACGGCGATCCCCGTTACTCCCTCGTGCTCTTGCTTCCACCGATCCCCGTCACCCCCTCCTGCTCCTGCTTCTCGACGGCGATCCCCGTCACTCCCTCCTACTCCTGATCTCGACGGCGATCCCCGTCACCCCCTCCTCTCCTGCTTCCGACGGCGATCCCCGTCACCCCCTCCTGCTCCTCCTGCTTCGATGGCGATCCCCGTCCCCCTCTCCTGCTCCTCTCTCGACGGCGATCCCCCCACATCTGCTCCCCAGCGGCCATCGTCGTCATCCTTTCGCTCCAGTCGTGCCTTCACCTGGTGGTCAGACATGGCCATTCCAGGCGATTCGGGTGAGGGGCCTTCTGCTCCCCTACACCCCGATGCTGTTGCCGGCACCCTGAGCTCGGGTGGCCCGCTCCCTCCTCCAGCTCCATCGGAGGATCTTCGTGGCCCTGCCGCACCCGTTGTTTTCCCTTCCATTAAACCTCTGGACGCTTCTCCAGAGCCTCCTGTAAATATCAAATCTAGCTCAAGTTCAGGGGTAGTTTCTAGTGAGTCCCCGTCCCCGTCTAGGAAGAAGAAGGGTAGTGGCGTACCCCGTAGATACCTCTTAGACTTAGTCCATAGATGTGGCGCTCTTCTAGCTGTCAAAGAGTTCATCAAAGACGGTAGTTCTGGACTTAGAGGAGATGCCGATAGAGGAAGGGCTAGACGACGGCTTTGGGATATATGAAATCGTAGCCGAAGAAGACCCATTAGATGAGAATGGTGTTGAGATAGAGGATGCTGCTGAGGCGTATGCTAGTGGTATGAGGAGATTCGATGAACCTACCTCAGCAGTCGACGAACCTACTAAAGAGGTAAACGTGGGAACGCAAGAGGACCCCAGGCTCTTAACCATAGCTTCTGGTCTCCCGCCTGAAGAAGAAGATGAGCTCATAGAAATATTAAGGGAGTTCAAGGATTCATTTGCCTGGTCCTATGACGACATGCCTGGCATTGACCCCGATTTGGTGGAGCATAGGTTAATTTTGAAGCCAGGGGCAGTTGCCGATAAACAGAAGCTAAGGAGGTTCCTCCCCCACATCGCTTTAAAGATGAAAGGAGATTGATAAGCTACACAAGCCAAGTTTATCTGTGTAGTCCTCTATCCTTTGTGAGTGGCAAACATCGTCCCGGTATGAAGAAAGACGGAAGAGTGCGCATCTGCATAGATTTCCGGGATTTGAATAAGGCATGTCCTCAGGATGATTTCCCGCTACCTCATTTGGATGTTTTGATCGATAATACAGCAGGGTTCGAAACTCTATCGTTCATGGATGGGTACTCCGGCTATAATCAAATTCGTCTAGCCCCGGAGGATCAAGAGAAGACCTCCTTCACCACCCCATGGGGAACATATTGCTATGTGGTCATGCCGTTTGGACTAAAGAATGCCGGCGCCACTTATCAAAGAGCAATGTTAGCTATCTTCCACGACATGATACATATTGATGTTGAGGTTTACGTGGATGATATCGTGGTGAAGTCGCGGACCCGAAAAGACCACTCCTCCGTACTTGCCAAAGTTTTCCGTCGCGCACAAGAGTATCAATTGAAGATGAATCCAAAGAAGTGCGTATTTGGAGTTTCCTCAGGAAATTATTAGGCTTCATAGTTAGTAAGCGAGGGATTCAAATAGATCCACACAAGGCCAAGGAATCAATGAGATGCCTCCTCCTAAGAACATATCTGAACTTCGAGGTTTGATTGGTCGGCTGCAGTTCATAAGGAGATTCATATCTCAGCACTCTCAAAGGTGTCGTCCTTTCTACGAACTGTTGAGAGGAGGAGTCAGTTTTGAATGGAATGATAAATGCCAAGAGGCCTTCGATGAGCTCAAGAGCTACCTTATGAATCCGCCCGTGCTTTAGGCGCCTATCCCTGGGAAACCCCTAATCCTATATCTTTCGACTGTTGAGGACTCTCTAGGAGCTGTCCTTGCTCAGCATGATGAATCTGGCAAAGAAAGGCAGTCTACTACCTATCTAGGCTATTCAATCCTTCCGAGCTCAAACTCACCACAATGGAGAAAACTTGTGCAGCGCTAGTTTGGGTAGTGCAGAAATTAAAGCGCTACTTCCTAGCTCATAAGGTGAGTTTGATCTCCAGAATGGACCCTATTAGGTATCTCCTTGAGAAGCTAGTCCTCGCCGACAGATTGGCACGCTGGCAAAGTTTCCTCTCTCAGTTTGATATCTCCTTTATTGTTCAGAAAGCCATAAAAGGGTATGCCATTGCTGAGCACCTTGCTCACCTCCCTCTTCCTCATAGTGATACGGTTCAGGAGGAATTTCCCGATGAAAACCTATCACTTGTCTCTCACGATCCCTTCTGGTCACTCCATTTCGATGGAGCTCTCAATTCTAGGGGACGGGGATAGGTGCAGTCTTGCTCACCCCAGAAGGGATCACCATTCCTTTGGCATATCAACTCCAGTTCTACGCCACCAACAACATCTCCGAGTATGAGGCTCTCCTAGCCGGTCTTAAGCTTGCCTACCTTTTAGGTGCCCGTCACCTTAAGATCATAGGAGACTCTCAGCTCGTTCTTCGGCAAGTTCTCTCTACCTATCGCACTCGTGACCCCAAACTCAAGCCATATCAAGATCTGGTCACGCTCCTCGCCAAGCAATTCCGTCAACTCATCTACATTCATACTCCTCGCTCCCAAAACATTCTGGCCGATGCTCTGGCATCGTTAGCTTCGTCTCTCTCCTTCCCTCTCAGCCATAGCGCTGAGACTATCACCGTTCAGAGATTAGAAGCTCCCTCAACTCAGGATCCTTGGTTCTCAAATCTTAGGAGCTCCCTAGTGTTGAAGCAGAGAAGAAAGAAGCGAAGGAGTTGTTGCTTGTTGAATTAGGGGAATTGATGGAAGAAGAGAGGTCGTGGTACCATGAGATTGAGCAGTTTTGCAGAGAGTGATAACTACTTAATTTTTCGTGTTAAAGTTCATACATTCAGTTAACTTTAGACAGTCTTTGTCCATAAATAATGTGCAATTTGATTTTAATTTTCATTTCGTCCAAAAATAAAATTTAAAACATATTAGTTAAATTCTCGAGTTGAACACATGGTTAAAGTCTCATTTAATAAAAATCAATAAATTTTGAATAGTTTATGTTTCTTTACACTGTATATAAATAATTTTTTATCACTTTAAATATCTTTTAATCCTTGTAAATATTAGTGTATAAAAAATAAAAATAAAAAAATTAATTAAAAAATTTGATTCACCCAATGTAATCATGACACATACCCCCTCCCTCATATGACCATTACATATTTTTTAATCTCATCTCACCATCATACCACACATATCCCATCCACTCCCATTAAACAAAACATTTTAATAATCTTTTTAAACACATGATGCCACAACCCATTCCAATTTTTAACTATTTTTTTTTAAATCCGATATTATCCTAACCCTGCCCATTTCTTTCCATCAGAAGCTCCTGGAAGGGCCAGCCCGGGTGTGCAGGCGGTGCAAGGGGGTTTGAGGCAGTGTGAAGAAGATGGCGCGATGGGGCTTGGGCATGGCGGCTGGGCGGGAACTAGGGAGCAGGCCTGGCGCGATGGTGCTCTGGGCCTCTGGCGGTGCTGGCGATGGAAGCGGCTGGGGCATGGCGGGAAGCTGCTGCGCAGGTGTGAAGGTTGTGCAGGGCCAGATCTGGGTGCAGAGGAGCTGCTGCGATTTGGGGCGGAGCTGTGTGAAGCCCCCGTGTGGCGCAGTCGATGGGTGTGCTGCTGGGCTCGTGCAGGGCTGGGCGTGCTGCTGGTGTGCGGTGAAGGGCGCAGCCAAGCAGATCTGGCTGGGTCGGTGCCGTGTGCCCGGTGTGGCTGGGTGCGTTGGAGGCGCAGCAGCCAGGCGGTTGAGGACTTGCGGTGATGGCGATGCTGGGCCAGATCTGGCGTGGCCGGATCTGGGTGCGGGCTGGAGCTCGGACGGCGCGATGATGGAGGTGTGCTGGTGTGGCAGAGTGGATGCAGAAGCTGCCGTGGAGAAGCTGTGCATGGCGAAGGCGATCTGGCTGGGGCATGGAGGGAGGAGGGGGCCGTGCAGAGCGGGCAGTGCAGAGCGGGCCGTGCAGAGCGGCCGTGCGGAGCTGAAGCTGGGGCGCGACCGGTCCTGTGTAGCTGGGAGGCTGGTTCGTGCGCAGAGCAGGACTGCTGTGCCGGCGATGCAAGTTGGAGGCAGAGCAGGGCTGGCGCTGTGCACAGCGCCCAGGTGTGCGAAGCGGCCGTGCGTGGTATGCATGTTTGGCGGGAGGCGGTTTGAAGGCTGGTGTATGCGCAGCTGTGGCCGTTGGTGCGGCGTAAGGAAGGAGGCGCCCAGGCTGCTGCTGGCGCTGGCGATGTGGAGACCAGATGGCTGAGGTGGCTGGTGTGCTGAGGTGGCCAGGCCATGGCAATCCTGGGCTGGGTTCGTGCGCAGAGCAGGACTGCTGTGCTGGCGATCCGGGTGTGCTGTGCGATGGCGATCCTGGTGGAAGGCCGGAAGAAGCTCGCCAAGGCGCCCGGCATCTATAAAAGGACCCGAGGTCCTCTTCTTCGGGTTGGCAAGTAGGAATTCTGAAGAAATTTTTAGTTCTTTCATTTCCCTGTATTTTTCCCTTTGAGCAGAGCAGTGAGGGATGGGGATACCAGGGGGTCGGCTGGTTGGATGCTTAGAATTTTTTTTTAGTTTCCATTTTCTTTCCTGTATTTCTCTGTTCTTCCATAGTGCAGTGAGGGAGATGATTGTGAGAGATTGAGAGCTTAGCTAGTTCAGATTGTAGTTCTTGCTATTTCTTTCTGTATTTTTTCTTTCTTTCCTCAGAGCTGTGGTTGGGAGGTGTTGTTCATGTTGGGGTTTTCCTCTTGGTCTGTGGTTCGCCATGGGGGATTCTTCTGTAGTTCGACCTCTTAGAAATTTTTTAGCCAGTTTTCTTCTTGTTCTTCCAGTTTTCTTGAGGTTCTAATTTCTTAGGATTTTAGTTTCCATTCTTGTGTAATTTCTTTGTTTGAGCAGAGCTTTATGTGAGGGAGATGGGTTGATTAGTTTGTTTTCTTTAAGAATTTTTGCTTTCTTTCCTTTTCTTCCAATACTGTTAGATGGCGAGCCAGTGAAGTTTAATGCAGTTAGATTTCATTTTATTTTCTGTTTTGAAGAGTTCAAATCGATGGCATTTATTTCAGTTTATCTGCATTTTTTTCTTCATGTGAATCGCTTACTGTTCTTTATTTCTTTCTGTGCAAAAACTTGAGATTAATTTCTTCTGTGAAATGTTGTTGCAATCAATTGTTCTTTACTCCCTTCTGTGGAAATTGTTGAAAGCTCGACTGCTGTGAACAGAGGTG
>JACBKR010005291.1:0-19283 GCA_014218235.1 Colocasia esculenta | reverse complement strand
GCGTCAATCCCTATGATTACACTTTCGTTTGTGGCTGTGAGGTTGAGATGTAGTCCTGTGTGGTTTGTCCAGGTTAGTTGCTGATGTCGCGAACTAGTCTTCGTGGCCTGAGTGTGGCGTTTCCTACTTTAGTACATACACTTGGTGAGGTTTGCCGTTTATTTATTAAAGGTTGATTTCTGTTAATGGCTTGTGGTAAGTAGTATTTACAACTTTAATATTCTGCATAGTTAGCTCTATAAATTGCTAGCGTAGCTTCCTGCTTCTGTTACGTTGTGAGTTCGGTTTTGTTTGGCTTTTGGGGAAGTTTTCCTACTGAGCCTGTGACTCGTGAGGCTCACCCCTACTTCTTCCAGGTGAGGGAGAGTAGGAGGCTTCTCGTCCTTCGTCTACTTCGGAGCCGCGCCGTAGCCGAGTTGGGCCTTCACCACCAGTAGTGTGATCTTTACTTTTGTTCTCCTCGGGGTATGCCCCAGGTTACTGTACTATGTATTTGACTGCAGTTGAGAATGGCTATGTATATTTCATGCAAATATTTATGAGATGTGCAATCTTATATATATTTGAACTGTTTCTTTTATATTTCTACGAACTAGTGTGATTGATATCCCTTGCGAGGCTACGGCTCGTTCGCGGGAGATGGAGTCAGATCAGGCTCGTTATTAGGTTAACGGGTTTGAACGATGAGGACCGTCACAGAAATGGTAGGAGCATAAATGATAAAATATAGGGGTATATAATATAATATATAGATTTTAAAATTGCATATTAAAATGTAGTAGATTTTAGAGGTATGAATACCATTTTTTTCTATTTTATCCATGTTGTCACATGGCAAGTACACCTACCATATTATCATTTATTGCACCCTTAGTTGTATAATCAATATTTTTAGAAAATAATACATATATATATATATATATATATATATATATATATATATATATATATATATATATATATATATATATATATATATCCCTGAAACACTATAATGTCCTTATAATCTTAAGTCCATCTTGTATATCTTATATTTTAGAGCCTTGATTCCAGCCCGTCCTTAGATAGAAGGCCCGAAGGGCCCGCAACCCTCGGGTGTGTGGGGCCCTCCCGCCTTCTGTCTGCAGACGGGCAGGAGTCATTTCCCTATATTTTATAGATACTCATAAGTTATATCTCTTGAGTTAGGTAACTATAACGATACAAAGAATCTGTATTGAACCGTCAAATATTCCTACATAGAAGAAAATATTTTTACCCAATAATTGTTAGATTGAAGAGAGAGAGGGGGGATGTAAGAGACGCCTCCTCTTTTATCGATAATATATTTTGTGCATAGAGAAATACTTTTCTACCCGGCGATGTGGGGCTCGGTGCCCGACCAATGAAATCGCATCCCGAGCAATCCATTTAGGCGTTAATACCCGGTCAGTCGGGTATTAAGCATTTCTCAGGACTTAGCTGTTAGAGATGGCTCATTTTAGCGATCCCAAATATTTGTATTAAAAAATACTCCATATCAAAATCCATCTCCCGTGAACAAACTGAAGTCTCGCAAGGGATATCACACACACGTGTCAAGGAAGAATATAAAAGACAACCACACTAGTATAAAGATATATGATAAGTACATGATCTCATACACATTTACATACAATTATATTATCTCAATACATTAATACATGTCCAAAAGAAAAGTACAATAGCTTGGGATATATCCCGAGATGTACAACAAGAGCAAAAGCTCATATTACTACTAGTGGTACAGGTCTGCCTCCAAAAAACTATGCCCGTTGAAGTACCAGAAAGAGGGGTATGTAGGGTGTGAGCCTTACAAAATTATAGGCTCATCAGGAAAACTCCTCAAAACAACACACATAAACCACACGTACCAAAGGAGTATCCAAAGCAACACATAATCTCATCGATTAGGTTCCCAGCAACAATTAAAAGGTAACTCACCGGTAACAAAAATTACTTTCAAGTAACATAAATAAACCAATTTTTTATAATGATTAATCAGCTATAGCAATTAACAGAAATGCTCATTAAACATCCCAAAGTCACCTGTCTGTATACAATAGTTTAAAAGAAACTTACAAGTAACTGCAATCTAAATATGATTTCTTTTAACACAAGCAATCTCATTATTAATAACAACTAAGTAGCTACAATAATTAATAAGAATTCATGATTACCAAAAATAACGATAGCTATGCAATTAATTCAGAAATAAACTATTGTCTCTGAGCTATTGAAGCATAATAAGTACTGTAATTAAACCATTGTGGAGAAAGTAGAAGTTGTAAACAAAAGGTATAAACGGTAAGTACTCTTCCACACATTACAAAGAAAATCATAAACTTGAGTAAGAAGGAACGACGCTACCACTAGAGTCACAACTACTAATTCATGACGCCAGTATCTAACCCGGACAAGTCAACACAGGAAAAATCTCTCAGTCTCACAGCCAAGGATGAAAGGTCCAACTGCAACTCCACCTCCACAAGTACAAACAAACTGTGGAGACTAACCAACACCACCTATAGACAACCACACTATAGACCCATGCCTAACACACATCTAAGGGTTCCGGAGCCCTTAGAGTGAGGATGTGGCAACACGGGACTAGCTGGAGCCCAGTATATCTACTAGTGTTCATCCCCCAACTACGAGCACACTACAAGCGACCGAATAAAAAGTACAATCCACTACAACTTGGTTCCCCACTATCGTATTTCCGTTAACCAGACGTACAACTCAACAAATGAGTGACTGTGTTCAGGAAGACGACACAAATCTCTCCGGTACACACAATACGGGGATAAATCCTGAGCACTACATGCCTGGCTCACAAAAAACCTGGGATACTCGACTAGAGAGACATTCCGGATAAACGTCGAACCATCAAACTTGGCAAACCACAATAGTTCATAACTAATCATTGTCGGTTATTGAGCACACCTTTAAACCATACTTCATAACCTTTGATTTTTTCATTCACAACCAAGCTTAACCATCACTTACATTTAAATAACTTGAATAATACTTTGGCTTTAAATTACTAATAAACTATTCATTCATGATAATCCACATTTAAATAGCATGAACAATACTCGGATACACTTAACTAGCAGGAGAATACCAAAACCAGGTCTCCATTGGACCCACATTGTAATTTAGAAAGTTAAACACTTCAGGAAGCAAAACGTGACAAGGTGGACGGTTGCGTTAAGAACACGACTGCCCAATATGCCGCGTTCACAATGAGAATGCCTCGGGGTCATAGGTCGCAACTTGAACATGACAACCAAACCTACCGCGTTCTTATATAGAACACACAGTCGCCATCCATAAAACCTCAAGGAACCCTAATTGTCATATCTTTCAATTCTCTAAAATCAACTATTTCATTGGAGAGTCATCTATACATGCCAAAACAATGTCTCCCATCCATTAAACCATATAACAACATAAGAGAGAGAGAGAGAGAGAGAGAGGAGAGAGAGAGAGAGAGAGAGAGAGAGAGAGAGAGAGAGAGAGAGAGAGAGAGCGAGAGAGAGAGAGAGAGAGAGAGAGAGAGAGAGAGAGAGAGAGAGAGAGAATTTCCTATCAATGAGAAGAACGCGAAGAATGATGCTCGATCGGCAATTCCCACGCTCCATATGCCTTCCTCACTTGAAATCTCGCCAAAATCCGAGCCCCCATACTGAAATCCAGGGGGGAACATCGTGCACGAGAGTATAAAAAAAAATATTGGTGAAGACTTGTTTTTTTCTCAAGAGAGTTTTTAGATGGGTGGGATTTCTTCCCTAAAAAAAAGAATATGTCTTAACAAACGTGTTTAGTGAGCATCTATTCTTTTTTTTTTTAATTTTAGAGAAAAAAGAGGTAAAAAATTACAACCAAACACCCTATTAGTTTTAGTTTTTTTCTTCTTTTCTCTCTCTATAATAATTACTAGCTATAAACCTGCGTTGCACTGTAAGTTTTTAAGATTTATATAAGTGTTTGTTTTAAATAGAATGCAAACCCAATTTTTTTTTAAATGGAATATGTAGAGTTAATTTCTTAATGAATATATATTTAAGTCCCAATTTTAATAAAACATAGTCTTATGTATGTATCATGTACTAGATGTTTTAGTTTTGAATAAATATTTTTTAAAATTACATAGTTATGATATTTAAAATAAATAATATTTTTAGTTTTATTGGTAGAGATAAAAGAGTCTATGTAATGGATCGTTTCTATGTGGAGTGGAAGGAGAGAGATTGTGGAGGGAGGAGAGAGAAAGAGAGAGTTTTTATGTAGAGGAGAGAGAAAACACAGAGGGTAGAGAGAGAAAGAGAGTTATAGTTAGATGAAGAGTTTTATTTGTGAAGAGAGAGATCGCAAAGGGAAGAGAGAGAAAAAAAGTTGAATTTAGATGAAAAATGTTATTTACCACGTGATGCTCTATATTGGCAGGGCTAAATAAACCTTGCCAATATATATATATATATATATATATATATATATGACGTATTTTTCTGTGAAAGAAGGTCGTAGTGTGTAGTACTAAGGAAGTTCTGTGTGTAGTACCTTAGAGCTTAGACAAGAGGTCATCGAGCAAGAGGGAATATCAGAACTCTTAGGAATATCTATGGCTCTTCCGTCTTCATCAGAAAATACGTCAAATAAGATCAGTAGAGGAATACTTACATGAGATATGCTAGAGCTTCAACCGTGGTATCAGAGCCTATGGTATCATAATGATAATAATAGTCTTTGATAATCTATTTGCTATTTTGCAGTTGATCATATCTTTTTTACTCATACTCCTGCTGGTTCGTGATCTCATCAGAAGATAAACAGTATATCCTCATCCCTGATTTCCGTCAGGATATTGTCTGAGGACACTGTTTATGCTCATCCCTGATTCCGATCATAATACGTTTGATAAAAATATAGTTTCGGTTGAAGCTCCAGCATATCTCATGTAAGTATTCCTCTACTGATCTTATTTGACGTTGGTACCTATAAAAAGTTTTAAACATTGGTTATTACCTTCAGAATTTAATAACCTGAGTTCAAATCTCGGTGGAACCTCCAGAAGTGATGTGACATGTGATGTGACATAAGATGCTCTCCAATCTAATAATTGTACTTCTTAATAGTGAGATGATAATATCGAATCTTGTATAGTTTCTCTAGAGTCTTCGACTCTTTTCTATAAATGACCTACCCTTTCGGGTTGTGAAGGGCACGGAGAAATAGCATAAACAATACAATAGCCTACTTCCAGAATCCACTCTCTGTCTCCACTCCATCTGACTCCACTCCATCTCCAGTCTCTTCAATTTTAGCAAGATTATGAATGATGCTTTGATTTTGACTATTGGACATATCTATTTTAATAGTACCTTCGGCAAATGCCAAGGTATTATGGACTGCTTTTAGGTATTGTATTGTGGGACGAGGACTATTGACTGGGTGGATATTATTTTGGCGAGGACTACTATAACTGCTCTCAAAAATGGAAAATTATCTCTCTGAGGCTGCATGCTGAAAAGGACGAGATAAAAAGTCAGCAATAATATTTGATATCCAGGCACAAAAGATATAGTATAAGTGAAATCTTCTAATTGCATAAACCATCTAATTCTGCGGCTATTTTGATCTTCTTTTCTATTTTTAATATAATGATATAAATCTTTATTATCTGTTTTGATATTAAATTCTGAAGGTAATAACCAATGTTTAAAACTTTTTATAGTTTTTAATACCGCTAAGAATTCCTTTTCATAAGTAGAATAGTTGATTTCAGCCTTACTAAATTTTCCTGAAGTATATCCAACTATATCTTTTGAGGTTTCAATAGAGACTACACCAGCCCAATAAAATTGACTTGCATCTGTAGAGACTGTCAACTTATCGGATTGTGTAGGTATTATAGTCTTAGGGATTTTTGTCATAATAGTTTTTAAGTATTTAATTTCTTGATTTTCTTTATCTGTAAGAATTATTTTAATTTATCTGTATCCCATCTAGAAGCTATCTTATTATTATCTTTTTTATACTTTTTATTTTCCAAATTAATTTTATTTTGTAAGTGTTGAGTTATTTTACTTAATCTTGGAATATATCTTCTACCATAGTTAAGTATCCCAAAAAACTTTGTAATTGCTTAAGTGTAGTAAAAGTATCTAGAAAATCTTTGATTTTAGTAATAATATGAGTCTGTAATTCGATCTGACCTTAGTGATGATTTTACCTAAATATTCTATCTTTTGTTTGCATAATTCTATTTTCTTTGGGGAGAGTATAACTCCATGTTTAATTAAGATGCTTCTGGCTATATTAAGATGTTGAATATGCTGCTCATATGTATCGGAAAAAACTAAAATATCATCTATATAGACAGTAATGAAATGATCATAATCTTTGAATAAAGAATTCATCCATTTCTGAAATATTTGAGGAGCATTTTTTATACCAAAGGGCATTATTAACCATTCGAAGTGTTCATATGGAGTAGAGAAAGCACAAAGTTCTTTTGTTTCTTTATCGGCAGGTTTTATTTGCCAAAAACCAGACTTAGCATCAAACTTACTAAACCATTGTTTATTCTGTAATTTTTTTATGATACTTTCACAACTCGGGATATGAAATCCATCAAACTTAATATTTTTGTTGATGCGTTTATAGTTTATGACCATACGAACTTTTCCACGCTTTTGTTCAGAGTAATTTCTGACCATAAAGGAGGGAGAAGTATGTGGACTAGAACTATTTGTACTAACGAAATGGCTTTTAATTCAGTAAGCTGATTTTTAAATTCTTCAGTATCTTGTTTTGAGTAAACAAGAGGTTTAGTTCTTATATTCTTCCCTTTACTTTCAGGGAGAAGTTCTAACTTACAATATCTAGGACTTCTATCAAATATTTTAATGGGTTATCAGAAAAGAGTTCTGTCAGACTATTCATAAATTGGGTTTCAAAGATTTCAGAGACTGTTTTGACTATATTTTTTGCTTGAGTATGAAAGTCTAGGGATGATGATTTGTCTTTTATCTTTAGTAAATATATTGTGTAATCTGTCAATTGTAATGGAGAATATAAATTATGAAGTTATTTCCAAGGATCATTTTTCCTATAGACTGATCAATAAGATAGAATTCTGGAATTACAAATTCTTCTTCTATATCATATTATCTTGAATGTATATTGGTACTTTTCTAGCTACAAAAGTTGAGGTTATTTCTCCTACAATTCCAGAGAAATATTTAGGTTCTACAAGTTGCTGTTTATATTTGTCTAGCCAGGGAACATTATCTGTTATAGACTTAGTTGCACCTGTATCTAAAATAGGAATTAACATATGAACCTTATTACTTGGTTCCTTAATATATATTATGATTCGATTTGTCTGTTTGGACAATTCCATTCAACTTGTTTATGTATAATGATATCTATTAATTTCATTTTATTTAATATTCTAATCATGGCATCTGTTTCACAGTTTCTAATTATAACTTTTATTTCTCCTAAGTATGAAGGTTTGATCACACCTTCAATGATATCAATGTCGACATTTTTTAACCAACCATTTTTATCTTTTATAATACCAAAAAAGGTAGGTGGAAATTGAAAACCTATTCCTGTTGAGAGTATAGCTCTGATACCAAAATGAAGAGACTGGAGATGGAGTGGAGTCAGATGGAGTGGAGACAGAGAGTGGATTCTGGAAGTAGGCTATTGTATTGCTTATGCTATTTCTCCGTGCCCTTCACAACCCGAAGGGGTAGGTCATTTATAGAAAAGAGTCGAAGACTCTAGAGAAACTATACAAGATTCGATATATCATCTCACTATTAGGAGTACAATTATTGGATTGGAGAGCATCTTATGTCACATCACATGTCACATCACTTCTGACATGGATGCTCCTGAATCTATTAGAGCATTTACTGTTTTTTGCTTATTTTGATTCCATAAGTTATAGTTATTAGGATGGTGACTAAATTTGCATATTTAGTAGATATGGCAACATGTTGTTCGTGAGGAAGATCATTCTTATTGTTAAGATATCTTTGTAAGCCAAAAGATTTTCTAGCTGATAGAAATGTATTGGAAGATTCTCCTGTGTCACTTAGAGCGTCTAAGTCTTTTATTTGCAATTGTCTAGGTAGCGTAAGGGATCTATTAATTTTTATTGAATTACCCTCTATGATTAATTTTTGTTTAATATTTGTTGTTGTTGTTCTCTTAGTTTATCTATTGATATATACCAATTTTGTGGTAAGGTTATTGCTTCTTGTCTAGGTTCGATAATTCAGAATAACTAAGTTGGTCTTCTAGCATAATGATATTTTCGGGTAATTTTTGTTGGGATATCATTATTTTCTGATAGAGAGGCTAATAGATTTGTGGTTATAGTCAATGGTTTACTACCCTTTTGCATTTGAATGCCAGCTAACTCGTGATAAATAAATAAACTTTGATCTATATTTTTATCATTGAGACTTATAGCAAATTGAGGAAAGATCCTAAACTTTAAATATTGGTATATCAAGTTACTCTGTATCATTCCTATAATAGACTGTGATGGGGTCAGGAGTCTATTGTCTGATATTATAATTGTTGAAGGGGAATTTATTCCTCTTCTAAAATTTGCTTTTATAGTAATATCTATACATCCTAGATGAAGATACTTCATCTTTTGTTTTTTCTTTTCATTTATACTACTTAACACTTGTTTTATTTGTTCTTTATTGATTATTTGTATCTTGGTTATATTACTATTTGTTTCTTCAGAATCTGTGACTCTTTCAAATCTTTCTATAAAGAATTTATCTTGTCTAAGAAATTTCCATTTGAAGTTATAACCTTATTCTTTTCTTTACCAAGAGGAGTTTTGTATTTTATTATATAATGATTCATCAAAAATTACTAACTGTTTATTAGAATCTTCTGTATCTTCTTCATGTATAGATAAATTTCTAGTTCTTTTTCGGATACCATATTGACAAAGTATGTATATTCATCATCATAATTAAATTCCATATCACTATTGATCAAATCTGGTGGTATACTGAAAGGGAGATTCATATTTTCATAGAATTTATCTTCTGTATCTAGAGAGTCATCTAAAGGATTCTCATCTGAGTCTATTTCTGCTATTACACTTTCTATCTCATAATCATATAACTCTATTTCATGTTCTGGAATATTAGATCCAGGTATGATTTCATATAATTCATTAACTATATTCATGTCTTCTATAATATTTGTTGTTGGTTTTTTATTACGACATTCGTTTGCATAATGCCCTATTTCTCCACACTTAAAACATTTACATTTTTTCTTCAACTCGGGTTTTGGCTTTAATATTGTTTATTTCTTCTGACATACCTTGGTCTTTTGAATTGGTAAAATTTTTTATATCTAGGTCTCCTTCTACGAATTGGGTGATTAGCATGGTATTGTGGACCAATGGTTTTGAGTTGTATTTATATGGAACATATGGAACTAACTGTTGTTGAATTTTGGTTTATTTCTAAAGAATGGATGGCGAGGTTTATATTCAGGTTGACAACCAAAGACATATGTTGGGGCTATATCTGGCAGGCTTGCTTAGGAGTTCTTGAAGCTTTTAAGGCATATGTAGAGTTATAATAAGATTTTTGTATAGCTGCCTGCTTGCAGCAAGTATGATATATTTCTATTGCACATTTCATGCGAGTGGCCAGATTATCTGCACCAGCTCTATCTGATTTACTCGTTGTAAGTAATATGATATTGACTTTTACAATTATTATCCCATGGAGGAGGTAGTTTATTAAAGTATTCTGTTTCCCAATGATTCCATTTTGTTAAGGGTAATCTCCAAACTAGAGATGAATATAATATGGAAAAGGGTTCTATAAAGCAGATATTACATATTTTCATACGAGATAGTGTTGATTCTATTATATCCATAGTGTTTTGATCATTTATAGTACTTGCACAAAGAAATTGTAATAATAAATTATGAAAATGTCCTATCATATCATGAAAATTGAGAATAGTTCTAATATATATCATTTCTTTAGTATCCTGTATATTTTCTATTGTTAAACCTAGACTTCCTTCTAGTTTACTTAAAGCCAAACTGAATAATTCTTCAGTAGTAAGATTAGGATATTGCATAGGTAATGCTGATATTTCTAGACCATAGTATTATAGCTTCAGCTCTTTTGAAGACAGGGATATTATCTATGTTTAAAACATATGGGTCTGATGATGCTTCTTGATTAAAAAACTGATATTTATCAAAGAATAATTTTTCATTTGGGGGTCTTTCTGGTTGACTTGAATTAAATACTTTAAATGGAATATTAAAATCGTATGCATGTTGAGAACTGTCATAAGGTCTTTTTGTTGATTGGGGTCTTGTGGATGACTGAGCTTCTTCTATTATAGGTTCAGTAGCCATAATTTCATCTATTTGAGATTTGACTGAATCATTATCTGAATCTATATCAAAGGTAGGTGTATAGTTATGTGTTTTGAAACTTTCATAGTTATTATCATAGAATGTTTGTATATATGCTAAGTTTTCTGTAGTTGGATTTTCTAAATAATCATGAGTTAAATTTTCTATCATATTTTTATTAACTTGAAAAACTTTAATATCCTTTTCTAAATCAGGGTCTGATAATGTTTTAATATTGTTTTTTGATAGATTATCTTCAAAAGTTAAGATAGTTTCTATAGATTTCTGTTTAAGGTCTGGTTTAGGTGGGTTTATAAATTTATGATAATCAAGTCTTCCACAATTCCTCTTTTCATCTCTCATTGTTGCGCACCAACTATCGCCTACCTTCCTTCCACTTGATCTTCTTATCTCTCCTGGCTGCCCCAGTCATTAGATCAATCATCAAGGGTATGATTCTTCTGTTAATTTCATTATCATAAAGTAGGCTCATCTCTATTGTGCTGATTTTTATGTTTTACTGAGAATAAATTCCCCTGATTTTCTGTGGGAGCCTTTATAACTCATTTGCTCATTCTTGTTTTTGATTTCTCCATAGCTTCCAAATGTTAATATTTTTATCCAAATGATGCAAACACTAGCATGGTTCTTCCCCTTTTTGTTGGTAGGTGCCTATATATGACTACTCTATACAAGTAATCAGTGGTGCATGATATGATCTCTAAGGTTTGTACGATGTTCAGTCTTGTTGTTCTAAGGCAACGTTTGGAAACAAATTTGAAAAAAAAAAAAGTAGAAGCCCACCTTTTTCTCACTATAGTTCCAAACATGCAAAAGGATTTTAGCTTTTCCAAAAGCAAATTTTGAAAAGAGGGGAAGAGAGAGGGGGGAGAAAGAGAGATAAGAGATGTGATGAGGCCTTGAATTTTGCACTCCAAAAGTTAGGGTGAACCCATTTTTTGGATTCTAAAAATCTAAAAAATCCCAAAAGTATTTCCAAACACTATTGAGACAAGAACATGCGATTTTGCTATCTTCACCATCATTTGTACCACATGTTTGTTTCTTGACTACTTTCTTCATATGAGTAATAGTACTTTAAACCTAAGTGAAGAGATCTAGATCTTGCGCCATAGAGATGTGCCGTCGAATGTCAGTGGGAGTGCCAGAACGTGAGCCACTTGCATTCTTCCTAAAGAATCTGCATGGATGGGAAAATGTTAGAGGTCCCAGGAGGGGTCCTAGAAATAACCCTCAGATGGTCAAGTCAATACTGGCAGGAGTATGGATGGAGAGGAGAGGCTAGGGGCGCAAGATTGCCCTTCACCAGAGTGTGTGTGCGTGCCCAAATACCTTACCTGCACCAGGGATATCTGGGTTTAAATAGTAGTTGACCCCCTAGAGAAAAGGTCGAAAGGGTCGGTGATAATCCACAAATGCGTCGTTCAACACGTGGCTAACAATCTCAAATTAATCAGCCTAAAATAAATATTTTAACTATAGCGACCCTGGATATTTATGCCCAATAAGGCTCCATATCCAAGTCCGCCTCCCGCGATCGGACCGAAGTCTCGCAAGGGATATCTCACACAAGTGTCCAGTAGAAATATAAAAGACAATTATAAGAATATAAGATACAAGAAAGTACATGTTCTCATATTCATTTACCACAAATTATACTGTCACAATACAATATTACATGTCTAAGCGAAAAGTGTAACTACCTGGAGAATACCCCGAGGGAGTAGAGCTCACACAACTACAACTACGACTCAACTGCTAGTGGTACAAGTCTGCCACAACGTTGCCGCACACAAACCCATGGTAAACCCTGAAAGGAATTGTAAGGGAGTGAGCCTTAATAAATCATAGGCTCAGCAGGGACCTCCCAAAAACAATCACAAACCAACAGCTAAAAGAAGGAACCAAGCCCTCAACCCCTAAGGGTCTCTCTGGCAGCACTAACTGAAGCACTATGGAAGTAAAACATGCTAATCATAAAGATAAATGATATGCATTAAACATAAACCCACTAACTAACACAGCTCATAGTAAATTAAGGAAACAACATGACTAGTGTATGAACACCAGTCCACCACAGTAGCTGAAAACTCCACGCCACAAGCCAAATAGGACAAATATTTACATACGGTAATGAGACTGACAACAAGGAGTCAGTCCACCACAATAACAATCAAGTAAAACTAAGGCCACATTGACCAACTACCCATAAAGGGTAACAGGACTAATCAACAAGGATTAGTCCACCACAATACCCACAGTAACAAACACATTGGAAAACTACCCACACAAGGGTACAACACCACAAGTGGAAGGTCACACAATGCGACCTTTACAAAAACCGGTCCACCTCAACACCTGAAAAGGCTAGCACATTGTGTGGTACAACAACCAACAACCCCCACAGAGTACATGTATCTGAAGCCATGAGGTACCACAATTGAACCACATGTGCCACTGTGCCACCAGCACAACACACAACAAACGGACACAAACCACAATCAGCGAGTCACCACTCACCAGCCACAACCACTGGCAAAGCACGAGTCGGAAGGAACGACGCCACCACACGGGAACAGACTACTGGTTCATGACGCTAGTATCCAACCCGGACAACACAACACAAGAACTATCTCTTAGTCTTGCAGTCAAGGATGGAAGGTCCAACTGCCGCTCCACAAACACACAGTAAAGCCAACAACTGTGGAGACCAACCAACACCACACCTGTAGGCCACACCACTGCAGGCCCATGCCTGACACCTTTAAGGACTCTGGCCTGAGCTCTCTAAAGTGAGGCACTGAAAACACAGGAATAGTTGGGGACCAGTACGTCTACTGGTGTCTGTCCCCCAACCACGAGCGCGCTACAAGGGACCGAACACAACCACAACTCACGAGTCGCTACCCCATTGCCGTCTTTCCCTCCGTTGGACGTGCAACTCAAACATAGAAGTGAGGGTGTCCAGGAAGACGACACAGACCTTGACAGTACACACAGTACCGGGACAACCCCGAGCACAACAAACACAATGTGCCTGGCTCACAACGAACCTGGGGTACCCAACTAGAGAGGCATTCTGGAATAGGTGCCGGACCACCAAACTCGGAAAACACACAACCCACGATACATACTTATACAACCTTTATTTATAAACCACGATTATTCACATGCAAACTTGCTTGTCATTGGTCATCATATGACCTCCATAGCAACACAACCCACGATGTACATTAACCATGTAATTAACATAATTAACATAATTAACTTAACTTCCTAACTAATCATAATCCAAACCATGAAACCTATAACATGCTTAACACGAAAACCACATTAACGTTACTATTATAACTTACTAATTAACCACAAACCAATTCATTACCTTAAACATGCTTTATTGGCATAATAACAACTTACACACCTTAACAACACCATAGAAAACTAGGGCTAGGTCAACACCAGACCATCACAGCCCAACCACCATGAACAAACCTCGAAAGCTGAAATGCGACAGACACAGGCGTCGCCTTTAAGAATGCGACGACCTGTCCAGACGCGATTCCAAACCAAATGTGACAGGGCCCTGCGTCGCGACCATAACGCGATGGCCAGATACGTCGCCTTCAGGCTAAACGATCAAACATTGACAGTCAAAGCGTAAATCACGACAGAACAACGCGTTGCGACAAAGACCACACCAAGCTATACACCAAATCGTGATAGACCACACCGACGCGTTCAACAAGAACGTGATGGGACGAGTGGTCGCGTACATACCAATCGGTCTAGCAACGGTTGGAAGACATGAACGTGACAAACCATGTCATCGTATTCACAACAAAACGTGATGGTTTAGTCCGTCGCCTTCTCAGGCAGACGACTGAACCTCCTTCCCTTCTCCAGAAACCATCCACACACATTATACAACTTATACAGAAGCTTACAAAACGAAAGCTGAACTACCACATGCTATCATATCATGCTTTTAAATCTTTAAACCAATTAAATAACACAAAGTAAAAGAGGAAGTCTCCCTACCAACTCGAAGAATCGGCAGAATGCACGAAATGCCATACCGCCGGCAAGTCCACGCTTCGGGCGTCCTCCTCGCGTGGAACCCGTGCCGAGCCAGCCACCTAAAAGCCGAAAACACCAGAAGTGCCACAAAACCTCCTTCCCTCCGCCGAACAATGCCACCTCTGCTTTGTCTGGCCCGAAATAGAGCAATAAATGCCACAGTCAAAATCGCGGCGTAGGCAGACATCGCGTTTAACATGTATTAAACGCGATGGACCAAACCGTCGCCAAATGCACTGCGCACCAGAAAGGCGGTTTGGTGAATTGCAATGTAGGAAGCCGTCGCGTTCAAAATGCGACGACATACCCCGTCGCCTTCTTCATCAGAAAACCTGCGAGCTATATGGGCTAATACTTAAGGCCCACAACACCTACACAAGACCCGGAAGCCACAACCAAGGCTCATTGACCACACAATGGCCATGAGCACCATGCCAGAACCATTAAACACGAATCCGGATGATCGCGATTTTACATTAACAATAGTTAAGTGGTAAGAACCGAGTTGTGTCCA
The DNA here is from genome assembly GCA_014218235.1 of Colocasia esculenta. Lineage (NCBI taxonomy): Eukaryota > Viridiplantae > Streptophyta > Magnoliopsida > Alismatales > Araceae > Colocasia > Colocasia esculenta. Next base: position 4,212 of record JACBKR010005291.1, on the reverse strand, counting down.
TGGGAAAATAAATTTTAGAGTTGAAAATAGTGGATTTTTATTAGAAATGTGAATTGAAAATTTTAGAACTAAATCTTAAAATGAACCTGATCAAAAATAAATCTAATCTAAACTAAGAAAAGCGAGCAATTGAGAAATATAAATAGATGTAAAGAGCGGGAGAGAGAGGTAGGAAAATAACTAATAATAAACTAATAAGTAAATAACAGACATTGCACACTAACACTAAAATGAATTTAAAAAGACAAGAAGTTGTAGTAGAAGACAAATTAGGAAGGAGGAGAGAATAACTAAGATGGAATTTAAAATTATTTGAATAAGAAAGTGTTTCACAAGGTGTCTCTTCATTGCACAAAATAAACTATGCTAAACTAAGGGAGAAAACGATGGACGCTGGGGGGTCCATGATCTGAACCTCGGCCTCTTCAGTCAGCCTCTTACTCTCCCGGGCAGATTTCTTCTTGCTACCTCTAGCGAGAAAGCGCCGAGTAGCGATGTTGGTGTACTCGGACTCCTTCTACGCAGGGTTGCCCTGGTCGGCCATTTCTGCCAAAAGAACACCAAAGTCAAATTACTCAGAAAAAGTCAACATATGATCAAGTATGAAAATCCTCGAAGGGCGTCAGACCTCGGCCAGCACTACCTTGGTCAGCACTCCGAATCAGCTTAACAACTCGGCGGAAGGTTCGTGCAGATCAGGCATTGACACCGTCTGCAGTGACTCAAAGCTCGAGAGCTCGGTATCATTGATATCAGGTGGAGAATGGAAGGCCTTGTCGTGAGGATTGACTGCCGACTAGGTGGTAGGAAAATCCCAGCCTCTGGGGCTGTGGACGAAACAAAAATTCCTCTTCCAATGATGGATGGAAGAAGGAAGACGACCGAGAAAGTGCCAACCTGACCGATCCGAGATATACAACTAATCCCCAGAGACCTTGATAGAGAAACAATAAAAGAAAAGGCGGATGCTAGGCTCCACTTTCTCTAGGGCACAAGCGACCAAAAAGCCTATGGCCGACCTCTAGGAGTTGGGGGGCAGTTGAGAAGGGGTGACCTCTAAGTACATAAGGAGGTGGAGAAGGAAAGGATGGAGAGGGTATCGAAAACCGGCTCGGACGGCCTCCAAGTAAGACAAAATTCATTCTCCATCGTGTAGTGAGCGCGGATGTCATCTGAGGTATAGATGATGAAGTCAGAAGGAAAGGCGAGGCCGGGGTGTTCAACGATCCCCTCGAGGGCCGTCTGGTCCATTTCGGTGGCCGTGTCGGCCACAGAATCGGTTGCCTTTTGCATTCCCGATGAAGGAGCCGAGGACACTTGGGGGACGTATGACCCCCGCGTGACCATGAAGACAAACTCATCGGCGGCCCCCGATGCCTAGGCATCGGAGGTACTCGCCTGGACACGAACTGAAAGAGAATCTATAGGTTGAGAGGTTGAAGCCACCTCAACCGATGGCAAGGCGGAGGCATCCTCAAAAGGAGAATACCCCGAAGAAGAGGAGGAAGAAGAAGATGATGAGGTATCAGAGGAGTGAGAGGAGCGAGAGGAACCAGAGGTAGAGGTTGAGCCCATGGCTTACCTCTCAAGGAAGCAAGTGAAGGATGGACGCATGAGAAGGAGCTCGGCGGAGAAGAAGACCCGAGAGCTCGGTCGAAGCCCTAATGCTCGGAATGTCGGCCGCCTCAGACAATTGCAACTCGCATGCGAAGGTAAGGTCCTTTTTTTCAGTACTGATCACACTATTTATAGGGCCAGGGAGTCAGGTCGATCTGACAGTTGGGATTCATCACCTCGCTCAAGTGCTCGGATCGACCTACATGTCGTCACCTTATAGGCCCGCAACCCTCCACGGAGACCCGAATCAGGATCAACTGACGCAGGACGGTTCAGGAGTCGAGGCGTCGACGTGACCGCCAGTCGCTTCGTATGGCAGCATCATAATTGCATGCTAGGAGTCGAGGCTCTGCGTCACTTCACCTTCTGTCAGAAGTGATAGAAGCCCCTGTCAGTCCTGCCGCCACCGCATTCCCTGGCGACACTGACATATTGATCATGGGAGTATGGCTGACAGGGGATCGTGCAGGGCTGCATGGTTCTCTGTCCCATTTCCGTAGGATTGAAACACCTTCACCTCGGCTCGTCACTACGTCTTGAGAAGAAGCTGGGGGGCTAATGATATAGGTAGCTCTTCGACTGTTCAGCTCGGTTAGGCCTCGTCTGCCGAGCAGACTCAAAGTAGATGATCAGGTTGGACTCGACCCAGCACGGCTCGGGGAAGGCAAGGGCGGCGTCATACGTTAACCCTAGCTACTCGTCCTCAAATCCAAATAAAGGGATCTCCATGCCGACCTCCCCTGTACCGATAGCGTATTCGTAAAGATTTTCTAAAAGAGGGTGACCCATACAACAGCTGCGGGAACCGCTCACACGGGGAAAGATCCGAAGATCATGCTTCCCATGAGGGCACGGTCAGCGTGAGCTGGCATGTTGTTTTTAGCTAGGGTAAGTCTAGCTGTCCTGTCGTCTTTTACCCCGTTCCACGGCAATCAAAGGTACGTCTTTAGCAAGATGCCCAAGATCACTCCGCAGAAACCTCTCCCAAGTGACCTCTATAAAATGGATGAAACTCCTTCGTCCTAAGGTATGCAATCTCTGAAAACACAAAACTCTCGTCTCTTAGCTCCTGAGCTGACTTGATCGTCGGAGTGTCTACCCACCGAGGAGCCTCGATGGTCTTGCAGGTCGGAAGCTCGGCAACGTCTACCTCATCACTGCGCCATCCTCTTTTGGGACTACTGGGCCTAAGCCGACCTCGTTGCTCCAACAGCAACAACACTGTACACCTCACGATGCACCCGAAAGCATCGAGATTATCCAGGATGTGTAGGGCTTGTTGGTGAGGACGACAATATTGTGCCCTTGGAAATATGGTCGAAGTCTTTTTGTCAAGGTAACCAGTGCAAGCACAAGTTTCTCACAATATAATGGATTATCACAATATGAAATGACTAATACTAAGTTTTTTTGAACTATCACCATTTTTGAATTTATAAGTTTACTTGTATTCTTTAAAAGAAGTTCCAAAATGAAAATTATATGTATAGCACGTTGTTTTGATCAATCTTTTTCATATGAAAAACACTTCCTGCACGAACTAATTGCCGTTGAACAATTGTATCATTGCATGCTGCCCAAAGGCCATAGAGATGGTTCACAACCAGGGTGCGAGAAAAGTTTTTCCTTTGACATTCATACTCGGAGTTTTTTTATTAAAATATTTATATTTTATTATTTAAATAATTTTATTTTAAAAATAATTTTCAAAATAATCACCAAATTACCACGTCGGCAACCTAGCCACACCGGAAGACCTATTACATATGAACCGAACTTAGCAATGCCCACATCGCTATCGACATTGCCAAAGTCGATAGTGGTGTCGGCATTGCCAAAGCTGACACCTCTATTGGCATTTGGAATGCTGACAGCGGTGTTGGCATTGCTAAAGCCAATAGCAGTGTTGGCTTTTACAATGCTGACACCACTGTCGGCTTTGGTAATACTTACAACGGTGTTTGTTTTGACAATGCCGACTCTAGTATTGGCTTTGTCATAGCCGACACCATTTTGAAGAAAAAAAAACCAAGGCTCCACAATTCAGTGAGACTTCAAGGAAGGCTGGTCGGAGCGTACACGGATGAGGGGCATCTATCTTAGGGCTGTTAGTTTATTCCTTAAAGGAAGACATGCCAACAGAAGAATCTCAAGCAGGGAAAGCAGGTTAGGAATTATAGATCCAAAGTTGGCAAGGTCACTCCATCAGACCATAAAGAGGGATTATTTCCTCTGATAGTAAAGAGTATCTCAGGAAAACTTCTGTGAACTTGGAGAAGAAATAATGTACTTCAAAATAAGAGTTGGTGTACATATGTGAATTGATAGGTGCCATGACTATTTTAAGTTCAATGTTGTATTTATTTTTATCTAACTACACATAGCTCGATTATCTAACTCAATGTTGTAATTTTTTAAGTTAAAAATGGATAGAATTGAGAGGTGCCATGACTATTTTAAGTGCAAATCATAAGTAGAGGTGATCCTGCCATGCCCATTAAATACATCAAAATAATATGCCCAAATCACAAATACATCAAAATAATATGTCCAACTAATATGTCTAAATCACAAAAACATCAAATAATATGTCCA
>JACBKR010005290.1:0-19133 GCA_014218235.1 Colocasia esculenta | reverse complement strand
TATGTTATTTGAGAAAAGAACATTAATGGAATGAGGGAAGCAGGTAGAGCAAGTTGTTATATTTAAAGAAATTGGACTTAAATTTGAGTTTTTGCTGTATTATAAATAAGAAAGATTATAGTATGGTACAACAAGATTAGCCAGGCAGCAGATGAATAAGAGAAGTATTTTGCAGAAAAGAATTATGATTAAATGATTGGCAGTTTAGTTTATATAAGAAGATATGGACCAGAGAAGGAGAATTTAGCAAATGATAAAGTGAATAAAATCAGATGAGTCGAAATGTCAGTCAGAGTTTGCAAATCGGTGCAAAGAAATGATTCAGTTAACAGAAGTGAACTGTTATTAAGATATTTCAGGGTTTAATGCTGGAGCAGATTGATTAAGCAATATTTGGAAAGTTTATGCCACAGAATTATGAGATTAGCCAGAAAGTGTCAGTAAAGCAAGAAAGGTATATGAAGAGTAAAGCACGTTAATAGCAGTTGGCAGGTCAGAAATTGCAGTAATTTCTTCAGCATGAATTAATTGAATAAGATGATTTGAGAAGCAGTTAAAGTTAGAAATGAATTCAGTTAAAGCCAGATGGAAATAATGAAAGTAATAATGAGAACAGAAATTGTGAATATTTTGCAGTGTTCAGTGTGATCAGAGTAGCGCAGCGGAAGCGGAAACAAGAAAGATTAATATCCACAGATTGTTCAAGATTTATTGGGATAAGAAGAAAGTGTAAAGTTTTGCACAGTGGAATAAAGGAGTAGAATATATTATGGTTTAATCAGAGATGACTTAAAACGGTATGAGCAGAATAAATGAAAAGGACAGGAAATTCAAAGATGGTGATTGGTTTTCTTTGAAGAGATGACAATTGCGAATGTAAATGCAGATGAGGCAGAATAACAGCAAGCAATAATAAATAGAAAAAGAAAATGGCGGCATGAAAGAATATTACAGTATAAGATATTTGAGAAAGGTAAAGTGATCCCGAAAGAAATGTTGCAAACACGCTGGAAAAATGTGAAAGTAGGTTCAGTCCAAGGAGATAAAGCACCATTGGCAAGGTAGAATCATCTACAATTGAAAATAAGGAAAGGTAATGGAATCGACAGAATAGAGTAATTGGGAAAGGGATTGAAAGAAAAGAAAAGAACAAAGCAAGGATGGAAATGGATAGATGAATTGAAAGGCTGATGCAGAGAAAGAGTATCCTTCTTGTTCTGTATATGGTTTCATTTCTTTTAGGTGATAATCGGTTTGTGAATTTGCTTTATATATGTCGAGGACGACCTTTCTTTTAGGTGATAGTAATGTAACGTCGCGCATTTTTCGGATGTTCGTGTCCTTTGTTTAGTGTGTGGGATGGTCAAGCTGTGACCAATGCGACTTGTGTGGTGTTCTTATTGGATCCTTACCGGAGTTGGTATGGATTTGTGTGGTGTTCAGTGTGCTGGACATCAAGGTGGGTTGGCGTCCAGTGTGTGACGTCTTTTGGTGTGTTGGCGGCAATGGTGTTGCCGTCAACAGTTCTGGCGTCCATCGATGTAGACGTCGACTGTTGAAGTTGGCGGCGAGCGTTTTGGACGCCTAGTTGGGGGGTTTGGTTAGCGGCGCAGAGGTTGACGTTAACCTGAGCGCCTGTGTTTTTAGGGGTACCCGAGCCTTCTTCTTTCCCCATTTTCTCCTCTCCTTTTCCCAGTTTCTCCTTCCTCTCTTCCCACCTTTCACATTGTGCCTCGTCACTACTTTCGGCGGTCGACGGGAGCACGTGGGAAGGCCGTGATGCGCGCAGCAGCGGTAGATCAGGCAGGGAATGACAGATTGGAGTGCGGTGTTCGTGGAAGCTCCTGGGGGGTTCGGTGTAATTTGAGGTTCTATCGAGGTTTAATTGCGTTTTTGAGGTAGGGACTGTACCCGTGATCTCCCTGGTTACTTTGTTATGCTTTCTTTGCATAAATCGGATGTTAATTGAGTTTTGGGAAAGGGGGTCTTCATGTGGGAAATCGGGTGGTTTGATTGATCCAAGCGTTGGATCTGTCTTTCCGGTTTAATTGGGTGCTAGATGTAAGGGGAAGTGTTTCCCCGAATTTTTCCGAAGTTATTGGGCTAGATTGCCCGTGTAACGGCCTGAGGCGGTCTGCGCGTTCTGTGTATGTGGGGGGCTGAGGATCTTGGCGTCAACATCGATTGACGCCAGATCTTCAGTTGGATATTAACGGCCAGGTGTCTAGCCGTTAATATTAAGTCTATTTAGTTTTAATGGCAGGATAGGTTGCCGTTTGTATCTGGTGGACCGATCGATGTTGCCGCCAACCTGTGCATGCAGTAGCGTAGGGTGTTTTACGTTGCTTTTCTGTTATAAATATCACGTGAATGTGTGTGCATGGCAATGAAGGTGAGATCCATTGCACTTGTTATGTTCATGGAGCGTATGCTCTTTAAGGGGGCATGTTTTATGTGGTTAATATGTGATGTACGTAAGTGGCTTACGTAGTATGTGTGGTGCGTTGGCATCTGTAGCACTCTTAGAGTGTGTTGTCCATGTGTGGACATGTGGTTTAAAGTGAATGATGTGGGTGACACTGACTGGTGTACTATACACGTGATGTTTATATGGTTTGATATCAGCATGTGGTTTGTGTGTGCTGGCACATTGTACGTTATTGTGTTAATTGTATATAATATTATGATTATCTAGTGTGGTGTTGTGGCGATGAGGTTCACGTGGGAACCTAGCCTTGATTCTTAGGATCTTTGCAAGTTATCTTAAATGGATAATAATACAGAATAAGTATAATTGTGTATTGTATCTAGTATGGCAATGGAGGTCACTGTGTGACCAATGACAGGCCGTGGTATTAATATGGTTTATATGTGTGATTGTGTAGGTTAGCTTGTAAGTCACCTTGTGACTGGATAAAGCTATTTCTAATATGTGTACCGTGATGGGTATAGAAAAGTGTTATGATGTGTTTGTGAATATATCGTGGTTTGAGCTTGCCGAGTGTGGTGGTCCGGCGCCTATTCTGGATGCCTCTCTAGTCGGGTACCCCAGGTTCTTTGTGATCCAGGCATGTGTGTTGTTGTGCTCGGGGTTTGTCCCGGTACTTGTGTTGTACTGTTGAGGTTTGTGTCATCTTCCTGGACACTCTCACTCCTGTGTTTGAGTTGTACGTCCGACTGAGGGAAAGACGACAGTAGGGCAGCGGCTTGTGTTGGTGGGTGTGCAGTCGCTTGTAGCGCGCTCGTAGTTGGGGGTAGACACCAGTAGTCGACACTGGTCCCCAGCTAGTCCTGTTTTCAGTGCCTCACTTTAGGTTCTCCGCTAGAGACCCTAGAGGTGCAGGCATGGACCTGCAGCTATGTGTCTGCAGGTGTGGTGTTGGTGGTCTCCACAGTTGTTTGACTTGTTCTCGTGGAGCGGCAGTTGGACCTTTCGTCCGTAACTGCGAGGCTGAGAGGTTGTTCTTGTGTTGTGTTGTCCGGGTTGGATATGGCTGATCAGCTTTCCTGATCAACCATAACCAAACTGCACAATCGTTCGAGGTTGTGGCCTGGGTTGGCACAGTGTGACTCGGTTGTAGCTTGGTGTGACTTGTGCCCGAGTGGTGGCACAGTTTGGTTATGGTTGGTGAATGTTGACTAACCAAATGTGGTTTAGTTGTATGGTGTGCCCTGTACGGCACTGGTTTACTTGCGGTTTCCGTGATGGTGCCTTATGGTAATAGGTATCTGTACCCCATTGTGGGTATGGTTTTGTAGGGTATGTCTTGTACCAGTCTGTTCTGGTGTTGACGTGGAACTGTGTTCGTGGAGGTCTGGGTGTGACCTTCCACACAATGTGCTTCACCTCCTTGGGTAAGCTACGTATATGGTTTTCATGTGTGTTGGATTGACCTGCAGTAGCCGATCACGTTACTTAGTGTATGTGGTTTCCGACATATTGTGATTTGAGTATATAGGACCAGCCTTTGTTAGCAGTCCTATTACCCTCGTAACTTGAGACGCGCCTGTGAAGCTTGTAGCCTAGGCAGTAGTTTGCCTATGTGGCTTGTAGCTTAGGCGACCAGTCGTCGGATAATGTGCCTGTGAGGCTTGCGGCCTAGGCATTTCAGTTGTTGAGCGGACTAGCCTGTGTTCTTCTTTCATTATAAGGAATATTGCATTTGTTTATCAATTACTGTTTAAAGTGTTATTTAAATAAATGTTGTGAGCATGAAATGGTTTAGCTATTGATGTGCCAGTGAGACCCATTGGGGTGAGGTGTCGTGGTTACGTTGTTGTTTTGGGTAGCCCCTACTAAGCCTGTGACTTGTGAGGCTCACTCCCCTACAGTCTTTTCAGGCTTGCCGAGTGTTTGGCTTGCAGCGGCGTTGTGTCAGGACTTGTACCAAGCAGTTGTGTAGTAGTTAGTCTTGTGTGAGCTTCTGCTCCCTCGGGGTATGCCCAGGTAGTTGTACTTTTAAATGGACACATATTAATATAATGGGACAGTTGTACAAATTTGTTAAACAGATATGAGCACATGTACTTTCTTGGTCTATATTATTGTGCTTTGTCTTTTTATACTTTACTGGACACGTGTGTGAGATATCCTTGCGAGACTTTGGTCCGTCGCGGGAGGCGGATCTGGATATGGAGCCTTAATGGGCATAAAATACCAGGGTCCGTCCACACACTGGTTCTTCATCACTACCTGAAAAGGGCAGGATGATAGGGTGAGCGAACTAGCTCAGTGGGATTTACATCTCAATATGTGCGGGCACTAATATACGTGATTTAATTTTCATTAGGCAATATATGAACATGTATATGATGACAATGATGCAATACTAACAGCTTGAATAGCAGAGTAGAACAGATATCATTTCAGATCAATGTCGAGTTGCATATACAATGGACAGATATTTCAAGAGTAGAATGTATCAAAAGAGATTGGCCATATTCAAACAGATATCATGCGTTTACATGATCAGACGTATCATATCAAATCTTATCATATCATATCAAATCAAACTTATCATATCAAACAAAGGCACATTTTCACAATCTGCATGTTTTTGTGCTATGCCAAGCACCAAAGAGTCCATACTCCGCAGTTAAAAAGTACGTTGGGGCGCTCCTCCCCAGGACCAGACAGGGCCCCTATTGCACAGCATTGGTCAAATGGACCGAGTCCCACGTGTGCCGAACAAACACATTCTATTATGGCCACAGAGTTTCAATGACAAACTCATAGTAAAAGGATCATGATCACTCATAGAGTCAAGGTATGACAAAAGCTCAAGAGAACAAAGGCAGATAACGACGTATCATGTTTCATAATCCGTTAATGTCTGACATGAGGATGTTTCTAAAGACAGATAGTATGCAGGACATGTGCTTTCTATCTCCAGGGTACTTCATGGTACAGCCAGCTCGGCATCTATGCGGAAATCCATAGAGAGCGGAGACTACGGAGGTCTTAAGGAAAAGGTCGCTAGTCTACCAATTCAGAATAAATGGCAGAGAGCTCCCAATTCCCCAAGAAGGTGTGCCTACTGTGCAAATGTGTAAGTGACGAGTCACAGATCTTTCCTAGCATGTATGCATATGGACAAATAATTAATGGAACACCGGAAATCATGTAACTATTGAAACTCATATGCAAATCATGATATTAACTTCACTAACAAGTCCATACTAACATGTATTCATCCCCTATTCACAACAAATTCTTATCATTTCAATTGACAATAGGAAAGATCACAAGATAATCCAATGAACATAAGGACAATCACAATTACACATTAGAATCATATCGTATCATTACCATTTTTCAATGGGTGATTTCTTTTAGGTCCATGCATACTATATAAATCATGCACATGCTAGTAGACATCATGTAATGATCAGACCCAAGATATGCAATTTTTTTGCAAGGGTAGTGTCGACACACCCCTTACTGGTGTCGACACAATGCTTCAAACACAAGGCAAAATAATGCAGAACTGGTCAAGTAGTGTCGACACTAGATCAAGTAGTGTCGACACTAGAGACAACTCCCAGAAAACCTTTTTGTGCCAATCTGGGACAGTGTGTCGACACTAGATCAAGTAGTGTCGACACTAGAGGCCTTCCCAGAACACTTTTGGGCTAATTGGGACAGTGTGTCAACACTAGATCAAGTAGTGTCGACACTAGAGGCCTTCCCAGAAAAAAAATATAGGTCAAGGGTAACCCGAAAAACATCTCATGTAGCGATTTACTTACCCTCTTATAACTCTCTAACGAATGACATTAGACAAAATGTTCAACATGAAATATGACGAGGACAACTAGTGGGAAAACTTTGATGTTGGGGGTTTGATCTAATTCGGTCTCGAATTATGAGAAGTATATGAAGAACATAAAGCTAAGTGCAGCCCGAAATCGCAGTATCATGTGGCGACTCTCTTACCATTCTCATAACTCTCTAACGAAAGACTTTTGGATAAATATCCAACATAAACGATGATCGTGACTACATGTAGAAGAACTTTCATGAAGTAAGTTTAGTCTAATTCGGTGTCAAATCACATGCATAATGAGAAGAACGGGAAAAACCCTAACTGTGCGAGATTAGGGACAACTACGAATACACAATGTATACTCCATGAAAATTAGTCAAACAAGTGCAAATGAACCTAGACTCGAAGAACTACATGATGGTGTTGTTTTCTTTAATCTTGGCCCGAGAACACCTACCTTTGAATGCTAATAACTCTCTGCAGTTTTCTGTGTTGATGCAGAGCGAGGTTGAGGAAGGCACGTTTTCCCCAGCCGTTCTCCACTCTCCAGCGCTCCAAACTTGCTGCTCACGACCCCAACTTGTTGCTAACCCTTCCCTAAACGTTGTGAGGAGTCCTTATAGTTTTAGGTTCTAATTCATGTCCCAATAGAATAGGAAAGGGACTGCGAATTCTGCTTTCTACTTTCAAAAAAATATGGGATTCTCTCACCCAAAGGAGGTAGCAACGGTTTAGGAAACCTCCTCTTAGGGTTGTGTCCGGTTTTGGCTTACCTTACATGACTAATCACCCTATTTTAACCCTAAATTGCCCTCCCTAATATTGCATAATTACATACACGAATTTCTGAGTATTTTCTTGTCCCAATTTTATCCTTGGGCCAATGTGCTCCATTGGCCCAATCTTGTTAATGGGTTATTAATAGATGATATGGAAGTTTCTACAATATGTTTATTTAATTTATGGTTGGTTATTTTTCCGGTTAACAATTTTCCGACTTAGTTTCCTAATTTGGTAAATTGGTACGTGTCGATGTGACGTACTCGACAATCAGATTTTTTGTTGCACGAATTCCTTCGTGGAATACTTAGGGATAATATTTGGGGTTGGTTTATAATTTTTATGGAATTTTTGATGTGTTTTCTCACGTACGATAGTGGTACGTAAGTTCTATCATTTGATAATACGAAAGTTATTTATTTACTATTTCATGCCTAAATTTGTTCATGTGACATAAGTGTCCATTGATCCGATTTCTTTTATGGACTATCCCCTCATATTGTTTGGAGTCCACCATAAATTTCTCATTTAGTTTATGATCTCATTTTTATACACCTGATAATGGGTTGTTCACTTATTTCCTAATTACGATAAGAAGTCAGACTAACTCTTAAATATATCCCAAATGACTTTATTGACCCATAATTGGTGATGGATCATTAGAGGATATATTTGAAGTCCATCTATGATTTTTATCTAATTTTTGACTCATCTAAGTATGTGTGATAATGATTTCCTGACTTATCCCTGATTACGACACTAGTCGTAAAACGCCTTAAACTTGGACCATCGATTTTCTTTTGCACGAATTTCTCTGTGGGTCATTAGGGAGTATTATTTAGAGTTGAACTATGATTTTTATGAAAATTTTTAATGGGTTTGTGATGTATGATAATGACACGTGCATTTTTGCTATTTCACAAATATTGATTTTATCATTTCGATTATTTCTAATTTTCCAATTACCGAATTTTCGGGGTGTTACATCCTCCCCCACTTAAAAGAATTTGGTCCCCAAATTCACGTGTGTTTACGGGCTGGACTTACAGGGAATCAAATTGTGAATTACTCATGACATAATGATGATTGATGATGTCACTTCAGGGTCAAATAAAAACGAGTTAGAAATGATACCTCTCCTTTACCTCCTATTTGGGTTGTGCTGCCATTTTTCCTGAGCTCAATTTCTCCATTGGCAATTCTTAACCTTGTGGTCTTGGCTACCACAACAGAAACACTTGCTAGAAATTTCCAGCACTCCTCAGTCCGATGATTTATTCTGTTGCAATGGTGGCATCTTTTACAGGAGCGGGAATTAGTTTCTTATTGCACTTTTTGCACTTCTTTCTCTTGTGCGATCTGTTACTGTTGTGGGTCGTTTCTCTTGACTATAGGTTTGGAGTTTCCTGTGGTTGTAATTTGTTCTTTCTTATTAGTTTCGCCAACTCCTTTGTCATCCATAGACCTTTCCTTTCCATTTGTATCTCCCTTAGCCATTATTAGGGCATCCTTAACAGTTGAGCAGCTTGTCGTAGTGCTTTGGTTAATCTTTGGACCGATCTTTGTCCGTCCATAGATGGGGTAGGTATATCCTCCATTGCTATTTATTTAAGTTCCTTCAAAATAAACTATCACACGGTCAGTCTTCTTTACTCCTTGTTAATGCCTTATAACTTACATACTAGTTATTAATAAAGTTTTGGACTAAGCCATGTTTCTACTCAATCTCACCAGGTAGGTACAAAGTTCTTGACACAAGGTGAGGGTTATAATGACACTTATCCTATCATTCCTAATTGCCTAGGACTTAGGGGAAGCCTGGCTCGTTCGGCAGCCGTTAAGGTATTAAGTACCTTCAAGATATTAATATAAGTCAGTCATCTAAATATATCACATGTGACTTCTATTCCATGGTTCTACCCAAGCTCACATTAGGTACGACAGATTTTGACTCGTGTGATCTAGTTTCATCCTATGTTCCTATTCCCTTGGACCCTAAAGTTTAGGGCTCTGATACAACTGTCACGCCCCGATATTTAGGCAGAATAATACCGGGAGGAGTGAACGATACAAATAGACGTATCATAGTTGAGTAATACAGAGTAACAATTACATTAACCACACATTTCAGATCATAATAACGTCATCAAAGGTACTCTTTATTCCATTTCAATCCACTAGTTAAACCTTATATAGAAAGAACTCACTGAAAATGGTTCATTATTCAAATAACAATGTTTCTCTATACATCGACTACTCAAATGTCTATTTCTAAACTGTCAACTCCTCATATAGCGGGTGCTCATCACTCTTGCCCGGCCCCATCGGACTCCACTGGTTCCTCATCACTACCTGAAAAGGGCAGGATGATAGGGTGAGCGAACTAGCTTAGTAGGATTACATCTCAATATTGTGCGGGCACTAATATACGTGATTTACATTTTAATTAGGCAAGATATGAACATGTATATGATGACAATGCATGCAATACTAACAGATTGAATAGCAGAGTAGAACGGATATCATTTCAGATCAATGTCGAGTTGCATATACAATGGACAGATATTTCAAGAGTAGAATCGTATCAAAAGAGATTAGCCATATTCAACAGATATCATGCGTTCACATGATCAGACGTATCATATCAAATCTTATCATATCATATCAAATCAAACTTATCATATCAAACAAAGGCACATTTTCACAATCTTGCATGTCGTTGTGCTATGCCAAGCACCAAGAGTCCATACTCCCGCGGTTAATAAGTACATTGGGCGCTCCTCCCAGGACCAGACAGGGCCCCTATTGCACAGGCATTGGTCAAATGGACCGAAGTCCCACGTTGTGCCGAACAAACACATTCATATATAGCCAAAGAGTTTCAATGACAAGCTCATAGTAAAAGGAACATGATCACTCATAGAGTCAAGGTATGACAATAGCTCAAGAGAACAAAAGGCAGTATAACGACGTATCATGTTTCATAATCCATTAATGTCTTGACATGAGGATGTTTCTAAAGACAGATCGTATGCAGGACATGTGCTTTCTATCTCCAGGGTACTTCATGGTACAGCCAGCTCGGCATCTATGTGGAAATCCATAGAGAGCGGAGACTTACGGAGGTCTTAAGGAAAAGGTCGCTAGTCTACCAATTCAGAATAACCGGCAGAGAGCTCAAATTCCCAAGAAGGGTGTGCCTACTGTGCAAATGTGTAAGTGACGAGTCACAGATCTTTCCTAGCATGTATGCATATGGACAAAAATTATTGGAACACCGGAAAGCATGTAACTATTGAAACTCATATGCAAATCATGATATTAACTTCACTAACAAGTCCATACTAACATGTATTCATCCCCCATTCACAACAAATTCTTATCATTTCAATTGACAATAGGAAAGATCACAAGATAATCCAATGAACATAAGGACAATCACAATTACACATTAGAATCATATTCGTATCATTACCATTTTTCAATGGGTTGATTTCTTTTAGGTCCATGCATACTATATAACATCATGCACATGCTAGTAGACATCATGTAATGATCAGACCCAAGATATGCAATTTTTTTGCAAGGGTAGTGTCGACACACCCTTACTGGTGTCGACACAATGCTTCAAACACAAGGCAAAATAATGCAGAACTGGTCAAGTAGTGTCGACACTAGATCAAGTAGTGTCGACACTAGAGACAACTCCCAGAAAACCTTTTGTGCCAATCTGGGACACTGTGTCGACACTAGATCAAGTAGTGTCGACACTAGAGGCCTTCCCAGAAAACATATGGGTCAAGTGTAACCGAAAACACGTCTCATGCAATGATTTACTTACCCTCTTATAACTCTCTAACGAATGACATTTAGATAAAATGTTCAACACAAATATGACGAGGACAACTATTAGGAAAACTTTGATGTTGGGGGTTTGATCTAATTCAGTTCAAATCCGAGAAATATATGTAGAACATAAAGCTAAGTGCAGCCGAAATCGTAGTATCATGCAGTGACTCTCTTACCACGCTCATAACTCTCTAAAAAAAGACTTTTGGGCAAAACGTTCAACATAAAAGATGATAGTGACTACAATTAGAAGAACGTTCATGAAGGTCATTAGTCTAATTCGGTTCAAATCGTGTGCATAATGAGAAGAACGGAAAAGCCCTAACTGTGCGAGACTTAGGGACAACTACGAATACACAATGTATACTCCATGAAAATTAGTCAAACCAAGTGCAAATGAACCTAGACTCGAAGAACTACATGATGGTGTGGCTTTCTTTAATCTTGGCCTGAGAACACCTACTTTGAATGCTAATAACTCTCTGCAGATTTCTGGGTTGATGCAGAGCGAGGTTGAGGAAGACCACATTTTCCCCAGCCGTTCTCCACTCCTCCAGCGCTCCAAACTTGCTGCTCACGACTCCAACTTGTTGCTAACCCTTCCCTAAACATTTTGTGAGGAGTCCTTATAGTTTTAGGGTTCTAATTCATGTCCCAATGGAACTAGGAAAGGGGCTGCGAATTCTGCTTCTACTTTAAAAAATCTGGGTTCTCTCACCCAAAGGAGGTAGCAAAGGTTTAGGAAACCTCCTCTTAGGGTGGGTCCGGTTTTGGCTTACCTTACATGACTAATCACCCTATTTTAACCCTAAATTGCCCTCCCTAATTATTGCATAATTACATACACGAATTTCTGAGTATTCTTGTCCCAATTTTTATCCTTGGGCCAAATGTGCTCCATTGGCCCAATCTTGTTAATGGGTTATTAATACATGATATTGGAAGTCTCTCCAATATTTATTTAATTTATGGTTGGGTATTTTTCCGTGTTACAATTTTCCGACTTAGTTTCCTAATTCGGGTAACTTGGTCACGTGTGACGTACACTCGACCAATCAGATTTTCGTTGCACGAATTCCTTCGTGGAATACTTAGGGATAATATTTGGGGTTGGGTTATAATTTTTACGGAATTTTCGATGTGTTTTCTCACGTACGATAGTGGTACGTAAGTTCTATCATTCGATAATATGAAAGTTATGTATTTACTATTTCATACTAAATTTGTTCATGTGACATAAGTTGTCCATTGATCAGATTCCTTTTAGGACTATCCCCTCATATTGTTTGGAGTCCACCATAAATTTCTCATTTAGTTTATGATCTCATTTTTATACACCTGAAAATGGGTTGTCTCACTTATTTCCTAATTACGATAAGAAGTCGGACTAACTCTTAAATATATCCAAATGACTTTTATTGACCCAAATTCATGATGGATCATTAGAGGATATTATTTGAAGTCCATCTATGATTTTTATCTAAATTTTATGACTCATCTAAGTATGTGTGATAATGATTTTGACTTATTCCCTGATTACGACACTCAGTCGTAAAACGCCTTAAACTTGGACCATCGATTTCCTTTGCACAAATTCTCTGGGGTCATTAGGGAGTATTGTTTAGAGTTGAACTATGATTTTTATGAAATTTTCTAAGGGGTTTTGTATGTATGATAATGACACGTGCATTTTTGCTATTTCATAAATATTGATTTATCATTTCGATTTATTTCTAATTTTCCAATACCGAATTTTCGGAGTGTTACACAACCTACACTATAGCATTTGAAAAGCTGGCTAATATACCTATATAAACAGTGGTAGAATCAGTAGTGATAAGTAATGGTGATAGAAATAGTAATAGAAAAAATACGATAGAGGCAAGTGTAGTAACAGTAGTGGTAATGGTAACAATAGTAGTAATAGGAAGCTGGTTAGGGGAGAATCAATGATAGGAAACAAAAATAATGGGACAACGATAGCGGTGATTGGTAACAGGACAGTAGGAATGGTAGTGGCAATAGTGCAGTGTTAGGCCTAGACATAGTGCCTAAACTAGAAGGTTAGTTAGTCAGTTAGTCAATATAGTTAGTGGGGACAATCAGTTAGTTAGTACAGTATGCTATCATCTAGGCAAAATGTGATAGGTCTTGGCTACTGCGCAGAACCGCAAATAAGCTCCTCCACCTTAACCAGTGGTACTTGTCCACCTCCATGATTTCTTTCTGTTGCCCACCGGAACAAAATACATATACAGTACTGGTGAACTTGCCATAGTCTATTAGGGCATTCTACAGTACGGTTACGTAGAACCCCTATGATACCAGTGTCCATTTGGCTAACAACAACATGATAGCAGTAAAGACATCGGGTAACAGAAATGGTAACAGGACGGTAGACGGTAACACTAACAAAGGCGGTAAAATAATCGGTAGGCCAGATTACTTTTATTAACTATCACATAAATGGTTCGAAAACTATAAAAATCAATAAAGTAGAAGATATGATGTGAATCAAAAAGTCATAATCACTTGCCTCTTCCATAACAAACCAATAACGAATTAAGCTGAAGCCCGCCTTCGGTACAATGCACTTCTTCTATTAGATCACCATGATACACCTCGACGGATACCTCCAAAGCACGGTTCCTACGAGCAGAACCTCCCCTTACCATGAAGAGGAGAACCTCATACTCTCTCCTCAAGCTCTTTGCCGCCCCTCTCTCTCTCTCCCTCCTATGGCATGGGATGGGGGGAAATGGGGGGAGGAGAGACCACTCCTATTTATAGAAAACTAGGGCTTCTAGGATCATGCCACCTCACCACTTCCAACGGTCAAAATGGTGACACTTGTTATAATCTCCTCTATAGTTATCCAACATGCCACCTCATAGGGACACCTAACATGAACCTCTTCACGCAATCATTGCAAGGACACCTTACCCCCTTCCATAAGCTTCCATCAACCAGGATGGTGGACATTTGTCACCATCCTCCAACCTCATCCATCATCCAACCAATCCAAGTGTCTCATTTAAAAACTTCCTTATATGCCACCTCATCATGTCGCATATATCATACTATTTTAGGTAAACTATTTTCTAAAATACCCAACCTATTGATATATACACATTCCATCCTACATGAGAATATTCCCAAAATGGCCTCCAATTGAAATCTTGAAGGTAGTTTTGGGAACTTATAAAAATTTAAGTTAAACCCTATGAATTGGTCAATCATAGTTGAAACCCTAATTTCTAAAATTATGTTCATACTTTTTCTATTTATAGATATGTACAATAATTGCATTTTACTTTCTTAGCATTTACATGTATACCCCCTCTTTATAGAGTTAAAGGATTACAAGTATTGTTTGTCAGGTGTTAAGATTGTCGACCTAACCCATCGAACCACGGTGCTTTTATAGTAGTAGACCAACTAAGCTTTGGAGATACTATAACGTTACACAATTCTTTCAACACATTCTCAAGTCATTTAACCACTAAGCCTGTAAGACCCTCGAATTTCCGTAGTATTTCTTTCGTATTTATGTGTGTATATTGTGCTTGTGTATGTATGTACGTACTCACGTAAGTATTAAAATAGTATATTACGTGTGCATGTGTTTATATTAAACGTAAATAATGTATATATTGCATGGTGATAGTATGAATATAATATCATGTACATATTGCATGTATAGAGGCTTAGTATGCATGGTTTTCTGCATAATTAGGGTTTGGCCGAAGGCCACCTTGGCGTCAAGCCCAGGCCGTGAGCCAGTGTCAGCGTCCAGACATGGACGCCAGCACTAGCTCCGGCGTCCAGCGATCTGGACGCCAACTTCTCTGCCTGCATGCGCAGCAGAGCTGCTGTCTTCTGAAACAAGGCATGGCAACCATTGGGGGATGTCCCCCAACGGCTCCAAAACTGTCAGATCGGCATGGTGAGTGGGTGAAGGCCTCCCTACTTCCTGAACCCGAAATGGCCTCTCCCACTACCCATTTTCACACTTGCAAGAAGAGAGAAGAGGAGAGAAAACCCTAGAGCTTCCTGTGAGAAAAACTGAAGTTTGGAGGCTTTGATCCGGCGATCCAAGGCTTCTTCTGGAGATCTACTTCGACAAGGAGGAAGACAACATAACCGGCTACACATCCCGGCCCTGGATTTCAGAGGGGAGCATCACAGAAGCCGGAGTGGAGGCATCTTGGAGGCTTCTTGGGACTGCCCAAGGAGAGCTTCTCCAACTAATTTGATCCCTTTAGGAGTTTTCCAAAGGCAAGTAACCCTTCCACATTGTCCATGTATGTGTCTAGGAGGTTTTTATCATTTTTATAGATTTTCCTCGTGTCCTGGATCCCCTACATTCCCCATTATTCAGAGCTCGGACTGTGTTTTTACACAGGTCCGAACTTGACGGCAAGACCCATTGACGTTGAGATCTTGAGTCAGCGGCCAACGATGTTGCCGCCAACTCTTGTAAACGTCCGTAGTATGCCGTTTAGTTCTTCTTGACAGAACAGTGAACTGTTCTGCCCTATATCTTTAATTTCCGGGTTTCTACGCATGAGGATATAATGTAAATTTTATATGTTATGTAAAATAGGTAATGTGATGTGTGTGGAATTTCCTGTATTTTTCTGTAGTGGCATAATTTATTAGAATTATTGAAAAGCATGTGTAGGAAAGAGGTTATGCTTGGTTAATTTGTTTTTCCATGATTTCTGAAGAGTTAAATGCTGTAGAATTTTATGAACCATGTTTATATGTATCAGTCCATGCCCTGCAAAATTGGGAATTTTCCCATATCCATGTGAATTCTTATAATTCCTACAATGAGAAATAGAAAGCATGTGTAGACCTTGTGAAAATCTAGTAAATCATGTTGGGAAATAAATTCGGGAAAAAATTTCTGTGCTAATATGTATGTGTGGTTCATGACTGTGCATGATAAAATCTGAAATCCATGTATGTTCTATGTGGACTTAGTTTAAGAATGGCATGAAACTGAATGTTTTAATTTCTATAAATGCATGTGAATTCAGAAAAATGTGAAAATTTGTATGTGTGTTATTATACCCGAAAACAGCATGTGGTAAAATTTTCGGGAAAATTTGATAACAGTAGCCTACACTATGAGATTTTCATGTGAAAATGAGTATAAACACATGTATCATGATTAAGGTTAGATAAGGTGTGTTCCAATTAATCCATGAGAGCTACTAAATGCTTGAATTCTGTTATAGTAGCATCATGCTAGGGATGAATAGAACCATGTGCATAAACAAGAAAGTGTGAAAATCATATGTGAAACATGTGTTAAATCGGAATGTGTAATGTGTAAAATGTGCCGTGTGTGACACTGCTTCCATAGAGGCTGTGGAACTGTATCATGGAAAAGTCCCCATGAGAAGGTTCAATGTGTTAAGATATCCTAAGGGCATTAGGATGAAATCCTGGAGGTGGACAAGTACACTGGTTAGGGTGGAGACGTGTTCTCCGGTCTGCGCAGTGCAAGAGTCATCACTGTATTGCCTAGGTGATGTGCTATGTGTTATGTGTATGTGATGTGTCCTTCTAGTGGTGGTTTGGACTATGGTCACGGCAAATAAATTGTGAAATGTGTATATGTGAACATGTGTAAAATGTGTTATGTGAACATGTGTAAATGTGTATATGTGAACATGTGTAAATTGTGTATATATGTGAGAATGCAAATGTGAAATGTAAAATCATGTGAACCATTTATGTTAGAATGTGAACATGTGTACATGTGAAATGCTTGAAAAATGAACCATGTGAAATATGGGAATGTGTAACCATGTGAAGTGAATGTGTTAGAATATGTTACGTAAATTCATGCTATGATTTTCTAATCCCATATAAATTGCTATCATGTTATAGTCAAATGGAAGTGTAGTCTTCATGTGATTAAATGAGTAGAAAGCATGTGATAGGAAGTGTTATTTGAAGCATCTTAAACCATGTACCATGTGTTTGATTTGTAGAAATACCATGATAGGTTGTCTCTCATAAATGTTCAAGCATGCTATTGTTGCCTTGCAAATTGAAATAGTAGACCCTACTATGATGTATGCATGAATGATGTGTATGGAGCTACTTGCTGAGTCTTTAGACTCACTCCTTGCTTCGGCGTACAGGTGTAGTTGGTGACACACTTGGAGGAGACAGTGGAGAGCGACTCGAGCGTGGAGATTAGCTGGGAGTTGACGTAGTGTCCCTTTTTGTTTCATAGTATGTGAATTGTAGCTTGTATTAGAGTTATCATTATGTAATTGTGGACAAACTATGTATTAAATGTAGAACTTTAATTTGTGGACAATGTAGCTTGGTTAATTTCAATATGAAAGTTTAGTCTTTTATTTGTTATATGGATCATGTATGATAAATGTGGATGATGGAATGTGATGACAGTTAGTCCTTACTTCCGCGACTCTGTATCTATATTTGTGATATCTCAATCATGTGATAGTGTTGGGTAAATGTCCCATGTGATAACCTTTACTATACCGACGTGGGTTGGTATAACCATACCGGTATAATGAGGGTCGTCACAAAGCCAATCAATTAGACTCTCTTGGGTAATTCATACAATAAACCCTTTGAGTTAGCATTTTTCTAAACTTCTAATATTTGCTTCATGACTCACAAGCTTCAGTTACTAATGTGTTGTTGCCTGAGAGTATATTGAATATAAATGAGATGAGTATACTTGAATAGAAATGAGATGAATTTATTGGTTCTTTGGACTCTTTTGGATTTAATGCTAGTGCAAATGAAGCAGTCCATTTCCGAGAGGAGCACCAAACTCATTTAATCTGCGCAGAGCAATATTGGATCTTTTCTTTTGGTGTTTGGCATGACACCAATATGCTAAATTAGTCGACATTCCATGATTTACTGTATAATTTACATTCGGTTAATATTTGTTTAGTTTTGCCTCAAGACGGACACTACTGGCATCTCTTTTAATTCAGTACTCTCTGATTGATAATGCATGATATTGACACATTCATGATAATATTTGTTTATCATATTGTCCAACACTTACTTGCTTCTGCCATCCTATACATTTACTGACGTGTTGTAAACACTTGTCACCTCCTTGCAAGTAGAGTTGGTAATCCTACGGGGCACAATTGCTCATTATTTCCTACTCCTTTCAGGTGACCAGGAAGTGTCCAATTCTGATGGGGGAGCGTGAGTGTGCCATAGAGGCAGGTTTGATAACCGAATAAGTCTTGATAACCCCTGATAAAAGGGGTTTATCAGCCCTGATAACTGTTCTATCGCTTTGGTAAACAGGATAGCTTATCAGACACTTATCAGCACTTATTGGTGATAAATTCCTGATAAGTCTAACTCTCATTTTTGAATTGATAAAGTTATCTGGGCTTATAAGGGGCTAAACACATCTCAAGTGAGATAAACCTCATTAATGACTCTGATGTGACATAAAGTGACTCATTAATGGCCTTGATATGACATAAAGTGATTGATGTGACATAAAGTTATCATACCTCCTAATTTTGCACCAAAGCAGGGGCGCTATCAGAAGTTATCTTATCTTAAGAAATATCTACCTTGCGGATAGCTTATCTGGTTATCCAACTAGCGATGTGATTTTTCTTTTGTTTTGTTTAAGCAGTATGTTCAGATGTAATGATGCGTATGACACTTAGTTGACTTTTAAGGTGACTTTTATCATGTTATATTTTGTTGCTCTTATGTGTACATTCGTAGGATGAGTTATAATAATAGTTGTACTCACGTTTCACTAAGTTTATATTAACAGGATGTAATAGAGTTGGTATCAAGCATTAGGTTACCCTGACCATTAGACAAGATTTGTGAGATGGTAAAACCAGAGATTAAAAAATAGTGATGGTAAAATTTTATTTTATGCACTTAGTCTATTTGTTTGCAATAGAATGGAATTAGTGCATGTGAAAGATTGTTTTTTTCTATGGAGATGTTTCAACAAGACATATAAGTTTATGCACCCAGAGCAAGAACTTCACTTGCAAATCAAAGAGCAAGTGGTGACTTGACTAGCAGGGCCTTTTCAGTAGGGAATCCTCCAGTTACACTGGAATCTATGTCTTCAATAATGGTTAATCTGGATAATTTAAAGAAAAGATAGGGCATTCTGCAATTTCAGTTTGAGCAGTACTAGGATATAATGTCTGATGCAGTTTGAGATCTATATTATGCATG
>JACBKR010005289.1:0-19186 GCA_014218235.1 Colocasia esculenta | reverse complement strand
CCTTGAACGTTGAGTAGCATAACCCCCTTTTTAACTAAGCTTTTAAGAAATAATGTCAAACTCATCTGACTTAAAAATTAGATGACACAACTCTGGTTAAATAATCAGAGATTATTTACCTTGTACAGAGATAGATTCACGGGCACTACCACAAAGACAAGCGTCCAAGTAGAGGTCCCACACCATCCAATCCATTCCCCAGGTGGATTCCACGCCCGGAAACGCACCACTGTCGGGAGCCGCAGCCTCTGCCTCCTCCCGCGGACAACGAGCTCCCCCGTTCACATCCCATCGATCCATCCATCTCCGCGTCGGGTCTCAGCTCCAGCGTCCGCTGCGTCTTCGCGGCGCTCACCACAAGTCCCCCGCCTGCCGTGGCGCCACCAAGCGCCATCCCCGAGCCCAGAAACCACACCACCCCATCGCTGATGGGACCCGGCCCAGCCCCGCCACACTCACGACGAGATCTCGAATTCCGCGTCCCCCCCCCTCTGGGACCCCCGCCTTCCCTCCCCCAGCTACGCGGAAACCCCAGAAGCACGAAAGAAATAAACAAAGAAAGAAAGAAATAGAGAAGAACGGGGGTGAACAGGCTCCATACACTACGCAGTCCCGTGATCTGTCCCTCTGACAGTCCTCTCCCCAACCCCAACAGCACAGCTGGTCACATCACTGCGCCATTGATGCGACAATCATCTCATTTCCATGATCCCACGGTCGGTATTCATTAGACCCGCTCCACAAGCTCATCAGATAAATCGAACCAGAAGTAAACGGGAATTCTGCTCTGCTCTGCTCTGCGTCCCATTCGCCGGGTTTCATGGACGTATGAACGTCGCCGCCGCCGCAGAGGAGGAAGTCTCCAAGCACGGTGCAACCAGAGCAACCTTTTTCGCGTGCGTCCAGAAGAAGCGGGGACTTGGTCCCAGGTTGCTTTGCCTTGCTGTTGCTGCTAACTTGGTGCAATTAAGACACGGCTGCGGCGACTCTTACGGCAGCCAAAAGCGACGGAAGCACGCAGAGAGAGGGAGAGGGAGGAGTCGTACTTCGTTTATTATGGACGTCCAAAAAATTCTCATGAGTTAAGGTGGGGCGCGGGGGGGGGGGGGCCCACACTGGAATGAGGAGACAGGGTAAGCCAGTTCCCGGCGGGTGACCAGAATCCCCAACTCCTCCTGGCCCAATAAAAAGTGATACAGCGGAGCAAGGTAGAAGAAACAAAAGATAAGACAATGTGCAACTTCCAGATTTCTCTTCGAGATTCTCCCGCTCACGTGTCGAGTGCCAACTGGCTTTCTTTGCACGTGCCGTGACTCCTCCTCAGAGAGCCGAGCCGGGCCGGGCCGGGCCGCGCCGGCCGCGTTAGTTGTAGACCCTCTGGTTCGGCAGGTAACTGCTGTACGGGCGCCACCGATGTTGGTGCGCGTGGTGGCGATGGGGGCTCCGGTCCGGCGGAGAGGGAGAGGCGTCCGGGGCCGGTTCCGCGGGCTCGGGCTTCACCCCCATGGCTCGCCAGGGATGCGGCTGGTCGTCGGCCGACGTCCCCGCCGGTCCGTCCTCGGCCTCGATGACTCTCCCACGCTTCATGCCGATGGGGACGCCGAAGAGCCGCGGGCTGGGGCTCCGCCGCTCCTCCGGTCTCACCCGCTCTTCCAGGCGATCCGGCTCGCCGGAGCAGCGCATCAGGGGCATGAGCTCGAGCGGGGACGGCGGCGGCGGGGGTGTAGGCGTCGGCTTGTCCTCCACCGCCGGTGAACAGCCGCCGCCGTCCTCTGGCTGATGCTGCGGCGGGAGCTGGGTGCCGTACTTAGACATGAGGACGACGATGTTGTCGCAGAGGCTCTTCATCTGCGAGAGCTCGTGGTTCAACCGCTCGTTCTCCTTCCGCAGCCGGTTGTTCTCCTCCACGAGCTCGGTCGACGCGCCGCCGCCGCGGCCCGAGGTTGAAGGGCCGGCTCCTGGAGGCGAGTTTGGCGAGACGACCTGCTCATCGGCGGAGCTGGTTGGGAAACCACCACGCTCGCGGGGATGGCGATGGGTATCGCCGTCGGGATAGCCGGGGCAGGAGCCGATGTTTGGACCTTCCGGCGGTGTATGTCAGAGAGGAGCTCCTTCTCGCCCCTCCGGAAGCAGTCGTTGGCGAACTCCCACCGGTCCGGCACAATCTTCCGGAATCCCTGCGACAAGAAACCATCCGCAGTCAGGAGATCTGTGGACACGGGAACCTATCGCCACGGCGGCGGGCTTCGGCAGGGGAGGCACCCACGTAGGTATTAAGCTGGCGGACGAAGCTGGAGAAATTGTTGTGCTTGAAGTACTTGGGGAGGAGGTCGCGGGCGAACTCGGCGGGGCGCCAGACGACGAAGGTGGAGCCATCCTCGTTCCAGGAGATTACGTCGTCAACCGCCGGGTCGTCCACGAGCTGGTACGTCTTCGTGAGGAAGGGCGTCGGCAGGGACCGGTGCGCGTCCCCCGGGGGCCCCGGCGGCGGCTCGATCGCCGCCTTTTCCGTTGTCGGAGACGCTGGAGGAGCCGCCACGGCCGGCAGCCGTCCGCCTATCTCAGATCGTGCGCTGGCCATGGCTAGAACCGCGAGATGGCATCCAGTAAAAGAGACCGCAGAAGAGCGGGCGGCGACGGCGGAGAGGGGAGGAAGGCAGAGGCGGAGGAGAGGGGCAGCGAAACGGAGGGTCGCGAGGTGAACGCGGGGGGTATTATAAAGTTTCTAGAACTTTCAGCAAAAAAAATTAGAAAACTTTTATTAATTTATTCAAAAGCGACGTGTTGCAGGACAAAAAGCGGGAATTCCAAATATTTTCTATAATTTTTTTTAAAAAAATTAATGAGCACCACTCCGTTACGGACGGGTCACGTGTCAGACGAATTGGTTCGGAAGTTGGGAGCCGCGAGAAGCTACGATGTTGTTTTCCGTTGTCTTCCAGAAGCTCCCTGGAAGGTGGGGGATGGGGTGATGGGCGTGGGCGGCTCCTTCTTGGATAGACACGTTTGGGTGGGCGCGAACGGAGGAGAATAGCGTTCCAGAAGCGGATAAGCTTTCCCGCCAAGGCCGGTCAGCGACGTTTCGAGCTGGACAGTTTACTGCTGCCGAGTAACGATTCCAGTTTGACTGAGTAGTGAGTGGAGGTGGGCCCGAGCGTGAGGCAGAGGATCGGAAACTAGTACCTCGCTCTTATCCTACTTGACTAGGTTGTCCAATTGGGAGGAAAATATTTCTTTTAAAGAATTATTTTATTTATTTTAATAGGAATCACACACGTAGAATTTGGGCAAAGACATTGTGCATTTAAATGGGTATAAATATTTTTTGACTTCAACGTACTCACGTAGTAGCGAGTCCAAGTTCGCCATCTATCTTGCTTTCATAAGAGTGTTGTTTGCGTGTTATTAATGAACAAATCATGCCATAGGTTTTGTTTTATTTTAAAAGATATATGTGTGTGCCTTCGTGTTTAAGTAACTTTTAGACAAGCGTTTTTTCATATGTATGTTCATGTTGCAAGAATAATGAGAGAGAATATTTTTTGAATTTGTATTTATATGATACAAAATATTTTCAAATACTATAGTGGGGGAACGTCAAGAATATATTCGGAATATTTTTCACTTTTAAATATATTTCTTACTAAAATGACAACGAAAGAATATTCTAAACATATTCTTAATTCTTATGGAGGTTGAGGTAGAGTCTCCAAAGATATTTTATATTTGTAATAGGGAAGTATATGCAAAGAAGGCTGTTTGCTAAATAATCTTGTAATAGGGGAAATATGTTTAAAAAAACTCTTTTAGAGAGATAGCCATAGTCACGGAAACGTCCTCAAGATTTTGGTACTTTATCAAAATATTTATTCTTTATATCAATATAACATTTATATGCGTAAACTTAAGAAATTTTTGAAAAAGTAGTTCTCTTACATGCATAATTAAAAAGTGACATTCTCATCTATGAATATAAATATACAAATATATATATATATATATATATATATATAATATATATATATATATATAGTCTCGCTAAATAAAGGTATTCAAAGATGTTATTAATGTATAGATATCTCAACTTGCAAGTTTAAAAATAATGTTGCTAATATATATAAATATACAAATAACTTTAACAAAAGTGCAAAATTATCTCTATGTCTTAATAGCGGACTCAGAAGTTTCTTTAGGGGACCAACAACTATACTTAAGATACATTTTTTATTTTGTTAAAGATAATATATAGCATATAATATATTATGACAAAAAATTTTGTTTTAATGCTGCTCCAATTCATTTATACAGAGAAAACATTAACTTGCATTTTTTTAAGAGAATTGTTTCAATTAATGTGCATATATTCATCCTGAACATCCTACAGAGTTTCGTGAGAAAAGCTTTCTACTCGCACCGAGATGGGTGGTATGCTCTAGTCATTTCTACACGTAAAACGTAAACTTGTACTTTTGTAACACAATTATTTCAATTAATGTGTATGTGTCAAACCCCTTCCTTGAAACCAGGGGCCACACAGACAAACATGCATATATCGCGAGATTAGAAAATATCGCAAGCCACGTCAAACCAAACAATCATTCAAACTAAAAAGCACCACCGTACCATAACCATTAACATAATCCAGATACTTTGAATATATATATATATATATATATTGATATGCATGATTGCTCTCAAGACATCGGGCAGAGCAGAGGTGACATAGAGGAGTCCGCGCGTAGTTGACCAAGAACATTTTGTCCCGAACCCAAGACCTGCAAGACCATCGAAAGAATTTGATGGGGGATACTTTCATGTTCAAGTCAGTAGGTGGCCGAAAACTGTAGAGGAGTTAAGAGTAGATAGATTGCATTTTTTTGTCAGTCGAATGCCTTCCATATATATAGAGGTCTCGTTGCACTCTGGTCTGACGAACGAGGACCTTCGACCAGTGTGAATTCCCTTGGACCAGGGCAGGTAGCACTGTGCTACTATACTAGACAATTTGTGCTAGTCATGCCTAGCATGCATAGCCACCATATCGGGCACGTCTTGTCACCATACCTGGTGACCCACACCTCCATACCAGGCACGCCACATCCTTGTATGGGATAGCCTATGTCATCATACAAGCTGGTGCTCCTCAACTATTGGGAAGCGGGTGGTTGCGTGTGTCGAGAAAGTCAATCGTCGGCCACTAGTAACCTTGTCAGGTGACTCGACGAACCAGCGACCGAGCACCCTTGTGATTTCCACAACTATCCTCGTGGAGTTTGTGTATAATCTCCTCAACCTAGAGGGGGATGACGTAGCGGAGATGTGGATATGCAAATCCCTTGAAATAGAGGACATCTCCGAGGAGAAAAAACCTAGGCACTCGTCATTTGATTTTGAGCTCTTCGTCGTTGTCCTCTGGTAGTCGACCATGCTGAAGGCACTCTGAGGGCTATGTCGAGCAGTGTCACTGATGCTAGCTCTTCTGAAAAATAGCCCGACAGCCACCAGCAAGCCTTACTACCGTTCTGCTCCATGGTCGTTCGCGTAGTGGGGAATGGACATCATTGGCTCATTCATGCTTGCTTCAAGTCAGAGGAAGTTCCTAATCATCGTCGTCGACTACTTCACAAAGTGGGTCGAAATTGAGCCATTGGTGAAGATCACGGACGCCAATGCTTGGGGCTTTGTTTGGAAGAACATCGTTTGTCAATTCGGCTTGCCGAGGACACTCATCACTGATATCGAAAAGTAGTTTGACAACTCAAAGTTTCATTGGAATTTCTCCGAACTCGGCATCCAGCACCGGTTCACCTCAGTGGTTCATCCTTAGGCTAATGGGCAGTCTGAGGTGACAAACCGGACGATCCTTGATAGAATAAAGAAGCGGTTGGACGATCTCAAGGGGCGGTAGGCCGAAAAATTGACCCACGTGTTGTGGGCATACCGCGTCATGCCCTGAGAAGCTACCGAGAATCACCTTTCGCACTCGCCTTTGGGGTGGAGGCAGTGACCCGGTGGAGTTGCTCATGCAAACACCGAGAGTAGTGGGCTTCGAGCTTAAAAGGAACGACAAGTCTCTCCAGGCCGAGATGGACCTGACAGAGGAGCGACGGGCTTGAGCTGTTGCTCGGATGGATATCTACCAGCGAAGGATGAAGCAAACCTTCGCCGCTAAGGTCAGGCTGAGATGCTTTGGCATCGGCAACCTCGTCCTACGCAAGTTGGCTGTCTCGAACCCCAAAGCGGTTGTCAGTAAGCTCTCTCTGAACTGGGAAGGTCCATACTATGTCGACGAGGACCTCGGTCATAGGGCCTACCGGTTGTTAGATTTGGATGGTTGGCGATTCCAAGGACTTGGAATGTCAAGCACTTTCGTTGTTACTATCCTTAATGCAAATAAAATGAGCTTTTATTGCATCTCTCATCTTTATCACATTGCTTATCGGTATAGCACTATTGAGAACCACCTCGACTATGGGCCTCTATGTGATGAGTCACTGTGGACCATCATTGTAAGGATGTTCGACGAGTCATTGTTGAGCATCGTCGTGAGGTCATCCGACGAGTCGTTGTTGAGCATCGTCAGGAAGTTGTCCGACGAGTCACTGTTGAGCATCATTGGAAGTTGTATGAAGAGTCGTGTTAAGCATTATCGTGAGGTTGGACGATGAGTCACTGTTAAGCATCGTCATGAAGTCATCTGAAGAGTTGTTGTTGAGCATCTTCGTGAGGTTGCCTAACGAGTCGCTATCAAGCCTCGTCCTAAGGTAAATGAAAACTCGTTGTTAGACGAAGAATCAGATGATGTCGTAAAAAAGAGGACTCATAGAGAGCTCTGACCTTACTACCTTTTCACTCAAAACTTTCCACGGTTGTTTTCGTGGTAGAGGTCTCTTCGACACTCAAAACCTTCTGTGATACCCCGTAGGGTGCTTCAACCTCCTTGGTAACATCACAAAGATAGTTATCGGGCTAAATCCGGCAAGAAAAAAAGGAAAAGCAATAATTTCATTGTCGCTTTCAGCTTTACATTGACTAGGCAGCCAAAAACTCAATACACCGGTCGACAAATGGTGCAGTCCAAAAGGCATCTAGGCCTTAGGACCGCCTTGCAAACGACATGGGCTCTGCGAGTGATGATGGCTAGGTAGCCTTTCGTAGGCTAATGCCACAAGAGCTCTGACCTCGACGTCAGGCTTGCCTAGGGGAAGATCGGTGTCCACATCGCCTCTTTAGCACTGGCAAAGGGGGGAGACATGTCGGCACAGTCCACTTCAAAAGGCAGTCTAGTTGGCAAGCGACCAAGCCAAATCCGTAGTGGAGCCAGGCCCCAAGGCAGGTGATGATGGTTGGGCACCATTTTGCAAATCTGCCCCTCAGTCCCACCTCGACTTCTCTCCACATGCCTCTGCGTCAGGCGCACGTAGGCCAACACTGTTCGTCGTCGAAAAGGCACTATGGTCAGCAAGCAGCCGAGCCGACGCTATGCGGAGGGGCGGGCTCCGAGGGAAATAGTGGTGGTTGGGCAGGTTTCCCAAAACCGCCACAGAATGCAAGGTGTCAGGCCAATGGTGCCATGGCGCCAAGAACCTTACCTTGACTTCTCCTGTTGGATCAAGCCCCAACGTTGCACCAAAAGCTCGATCTTATAGTGATGGCGGACCGTATTTTCTTTATGGTGGCTCAGAACCCCACATCAACGCTGTGGTCTGCCTGAGGGGCTTCGCACAGGGCAGTTAGTTCCTGCGGCAGACTGAGCTATCAAGCACCGATGTCACTACACACACCTGATCCTGGGCCAGCATGTAGTAATAGCGAATCCCTAAGGGAGTCGATGGACCAAATAATCCAACAAACTCCACCCCAGCGACACCCGGGGGATTCGAATCCGCAACCTCGCTCTGATACCACTTGTTGG
Source organism: Colocasia esculenta (assembly GCA_014218235.1). Classification (NCBI taxonomy): domain Eukaryota; kingdom Viridiplantae; phylum Streptophyta; class Magnoliopsida; order Alismatales; family Araceae; genus Colocasia; species Colocasia esculenta. The sequence goes on along the minus strand of JACBKR010005289.1, from coordinate 11,271 downwards.
ATCAAGCCCCAACCGTTGCACCAAAAGCTCAAGCTTATAGTGAAGGCGGACCGTATTTCCTTATGCTGTCCCAGAACCCCACATCAACATTGTGGTCGGGCTGAGGGGCTTCGCACAGGGCGGTTAGTGCTGCGGCGGGTTGGGTTGTCAAGCACCGATGTCACTACACACACCCGATCCCGAACCAGCATGTAGTAACAGCGAATTCCTAAGGAAGTCAATGGACCAAATAATCCAACACTCCCCATGTGTCTCCCTCGGGCCAGGGCGAGAAGGAATATAAAGATTATTAGTGACACCTTTTCATCCTCATTGCTTCGACCCTTCCAGGCCAGTCGGCGAGGAAGGCTCGTTCTCTCCTTCATTGCTTCAAGCTAAAGTCGATGCCTGAGGTCAGCTATTTTCACTTTAGATAGTGCGCGGTTGACAACAAAATTTCATGTAGGAATCTTGGGTAAAGCCAAGGTCGAGAGTAAGTGTCGCACGAGCTGCGGTAGCCAGCGAAATGAGGTCGCTATGGCATTCTCAGCTGACTCCAACCTCACGAGTTGATGAAAATGTGTCGGTTAAGGTCATGGATGTCGGGACGGTCTCCTCGCGAGCATGCACTCAAGGTGGGCCCCGACGTGATGAGTAGTGATGGCGTAATGATTGAAACATCGTGGTCTCAAGATATCCTAGAAGTGAACCATCTAAGGGTCACACTCTCGACTGGCTCTGACGACATGAGGCTAACCAAAAATGAGGAATAATGCGCAAAAAGGGTTGTTTCATTACGCTTAAAGGTCTCAGCTCACGACCAAGGCATGTTGGTTTACAAAAAGGGGCCTCAGCACTTAGTCAAGATAGTGAAGTTGCAAAAATGAAAAATGACCCACACAGGGGTCTCCTATGCTACAGAGGCCGCAGGGTTAGCTACGGGAATGGAGGAGTTGTCAGCACCTGTGGTAGCTTTTGCAACATCTACTGGGGTGGTAGTCTCGGTGGCAGCTGGAATGACACCAGCGGCTTCCTCCTCGGTTGCCTCCTCATCCTCTAACCCCGACCAGTCCAAGATAGTGTAGATCTCTTTGACTTGTTTGAGGCAATATCTGAAGCTGCTGCCGAAGAGCTCGTCGATCTATTATTGAGCTCTCGAATTTGCGATACTCGATTATCGTCGTAGCTTGTAATGACACCACCTGGTCGTCTACCTCGGTCCGCACCGTGGGTATCTAGTCGTCGACCTTGGCCTACAGCTTCACGTAGGCCTCCTCCTTGACTTGTAGCAACTTGCGGAGCTGCCCCACCATCCGTTCTGAGGAGGCAGCCTTCTCTTCGGCTTTGGAAGCTCATTGCTCAGCCTTAGCTCTCAGTTTCTCCATGGAAACTCGCAGTTGTTCTGTGACGGTCCTCGTCGTTCAGGCCCGTTAACCTAATAACGTGCCTGACATGACTGGGACAACCCCCAAGGCTCAACAAAAGGAAACATTACTCTGCTAGTGGCGATGGCCCGACTCCACTACGGTGCTGACCGGAACTAGAGGAGGGACGGGAATCCTCCTGCTCTCCTTCACCTGTAAGAAGAAGGGGTGAGCCTCACGAGTCACTGGCTCAGTAGGGTAACTCTCCAAATCCGAGAAACACAATAAATAACAAAGTTGTAAAGCATTTAAAAGATATAATCACCTACGCATGATGCAACAGCTGTAAGTAAATAAACGGCAATCCCGTACATGTACACGTACAAGCTACAGTAGGACACGCCACACACGAGTCATGAGAACTGGTTCGCGATACCAGCCACTAACCCAGACAAACAACACAAGTACACCTTTCAACCTCGCAGCCACAGACGAAAGGTCCAGTTGCCGCTCCACCTCAACAAGGTCAAAAACCGTGCAGACTAACCACGCCACACCTGCAGACTACACCGCTACAGGCCAAGCCTGACACCTTTAGGGACTCTGGCCGAGAACCCTAAAGTGAGGCAATGGAAACAGGACTAGCTGGGGACCAGTACATCTACCGGTGTCCGTCCCCCAACCAAGAGCGCACTACAAGCGACCGCACACCCACAAACATGAGTCGATGTCCCCTGTCGTCTTTCCCTCAACCGGACGTACAACTCAAACTCATGAGTGAGGGTGTCCAGGAAGAGACACAAACCCTCACAGTACTCCCGTACCGGGACAATCCCTGAGCACCCGGTGCTAGGGTAACCGACTGGAGAGGTTACTACGAAAGGCGTAACAACCCAACTTGCTATGCACACATTTCCAAGCAAAATCCCTTGTTAACAATCACGATATGACTCAACTCACCCTTACAGGCCCTACATTACCTTGCTAACACGACCCAAGCAATGTGGGACAAGAACCGGCAGACTGGCCACAGAACCCAGAGCTCGGTTGGCCACATTTCAAAACATGTCCCACACAGATGCCGCCTATTGACCTAAAACGCGACGGGTTTACCCGACGCCTTAAGACCTGAATCGCGACAGTCCTAGCCGTCGCATTCACATGAATCGCGATGGCTGGTTCCGTCATCTTTCAAGTGACAAAACCAGGACCCAAAACCCTGTCCGTAAATCACACTAACTCACCATACATGTTGTTTGAACGGGGAAATAAGCATATAAATGAAACCCTAATATGTTCTCTAACATGCTCTCATGATTCTCAAGTCAAAACTCTTATACCCTAATTCACATATCTCATACAAGCTGAAACGAAGGAAAGTTCCCCTACATGCAAGTGAAACGCAAATTCGACGATATCCCGGCGTTCCCCGCGCTCCAAAGAACCTCCTCGCCCCGGAATCACGCCGAACGGATGCCAAAACAGCCACAATTGCCCAAGATTCTGCATCAAATCTCCTTCCAACTGAACAGTGCGACTGCCCTATTTGGCCAAGGGCAAGAGCTCAAATCCTCCTGAGTCTAAATCGCATTGTATCGTCCCACCGCATTTATAAACGCATCCGACATCGGCGACGCCTTTAAACCCCGACGTCCCTGCATGCCCACGTGGCGTGCATGCAGCGGCGCCCACGTAACAGCGTGGAAAATCACGTCCATGCAGGCGGACGCGTTCATATAAGAAATGCGTCATCTGATTACGACGTGTTCTCAATGAACCCGACAGAGGCTTGTTTAGGCTGGGATGCCCAACCCTCCAGCCTCCCACCTGCACCACAAACCTATAAAAACACATATAGACCCACATGGTCTACCATGGGCCATACATTGACCCCCATACCCGGTAAACCGCGATCCGAACGTACAGTTATACATTACTATCACCTAAAAAGAATTCGTCCTCGAAAATTAAAGAGATAGGCATAAACACAGTTCAACATATATGCAACTATCACCTAAAAAGAATTTAACGCTTACTCAAACAAGTATGGATACTCTTGAACATTTCATCGGCCAATTCCCAAGTATCTCACCACCTTGCCTGTTCCCCATCTAATCTTTACCAGCTCAATGTCTTTATTCCTCAATCTTTGTGTCGTCTGCCTGTGATCATAACTAGATACTCCGGCATGGATATATCTGGCATCAATCATCACGTGTGTAGCTGACAATCTGAGAAGGATCCTGAATGTACCTCCTTAACATTGAGACATGAAACACGTCGTGAGCATTCGTGTAGTCTGCTGGAAGCTCCAACCTGTAAGCTGTCTCACCGATCCTTTCCAAATCTGAAACGGACCCACAAATCTGGACTCAATTTGCCCTTCTTGCTGACCTCAAATACACCTTTGGTTGGAGAAACTCTCAAAAATACATAATCACTGACCTCAAACTGTAGGGCTGCGCCGAGTATCCGCATAACTCTTTTGCCTGCTCTGCGCCATTTGTAGCTTCTCTTTAATGACTTTACCATTTCTGCACATTGCTGCACCAATTCCGATCCCATTACCTGCCTTTCACCCACTTCATGTCAATTCAACGGTGTCCTGCAGCGTCTTCCATAAAGTGCCTCATACGATGCCATGCCAATGCTCGTGTGATAGCTGTTGTTGTAGGCAAACTCAACATACCAAGTGCTGCTCCCATCCACCTCCCCAACTAAACACAAGCCCAAAGCATATTCTCAATAGTCTGGATTGTTCTCTCCGTTTGTCCGTCGGTTTGGGGATGGTATGCTGAACTATACCTCAATTGTATGCCCACAACCCTCTGCAAACTCCTCTAAAAATTGGATGTGAACCTGGGATCTCTGTCTGAAACTATAGTGACCGGTACTTCATGCAATGGCACAATCTTCTCAACATACAATCTTTCCAATCGGTCACTGCCCATAACATACTAACTGCTAATAACCTGCATACCTTTGTCAACCTGTCAACAAAGACCTAAATGTCGTTGTGACCTGACGCTGTTCTAGGCAAACCTGCAACAAAATCCATAGAAATATTATCCCACTTCCACTGCGGTATTGGTAACGGCAGCAACAAACCTCCTAGCCTTTGATGCTCTGCTTTAACTTGTTGGCATACTGCACACCGTGCTATGAACTCTGCTATCTCCCTCTTCATACTTGGCCACCAAAAATATTTCCTCAAATCTTGTACATCTTGGTGCTTCCCGGGTGTATGTGTACCTGGACTGTGTCTTCCTCTAACACTTTCTGCTTCACACATGCTTCACTTGAACATACAACCTGTGCCTAAACTGAACTACACAATCATCATCAATGGTGACATCTTCCATCTTCACAATATCGGCTAAATGCTCATCTACCTTTTGTGCTTTCTATAATCTGCCAATACAAAGATGGCTCCACGATGCTACTAGCTAACACGGCTCTTCGATGGCTACTTGGAACAATCAAGGAGTTTTCTGCCACATCTTCATAGAATCTCCACTCCCTCATCATCAAGTGACTCATCACTGCTTTTCGCTCAAAGCATCCGCTACCACATTGCTTTGCCTGGGTGATATGCCAACTAAAATCATAATCCTTGAGATATTTCATCCACCTACGCTGCCTCAAATTCAAGTCCTTCTATGAAAAGATATACTTCAAGCTCTTGTGTAGTCTGTGAATATCTCAAACCTCTCACCATACAAGTAATGCCGCCATATCTTCAATGCAACACAACTGCTGCCAACTTTAGTCATGTGTGGGGTAATTCTCCTCGTGCCGCTTTAATTGTCTTGATGCATAAGCCACCACTTTCCTCGCTGCATAAGCACTGCCCCAAGTCCTCTCCTAGATGCATCTGTATATATCAACAAAACCACCTTGGCCTGATGGGATTTCCAATATCGGTGCTGAAGTGAGCCTCTTCTTCAATTCCTTGAACTACACCTGCAATCGGATGACCATGCAAATGGTACTCCTTTCCTGGTAAGTCTTGTCATCGGTGATGCAATCTTGGAGAAGTCTGGATAAACTGCCTGTAATACCCTGCCATACCAAGAAAACTTCTGATTTCTGACACTGACTTTGGTTCCTCATTTCATAACCGCTTCCACCTTTGCCGGATCAACTGCAACACCTTCACCTAAAATGACATGCCCCAAAAACTGTATTTCTTTAAGCCAAAACTCACACTTACTGAACTTTGCATAAAGCTGGTGTTCCCTCAATGTCTGCAATGTGACCCTCAAGTGAGCTGCATGTTCTTCTTCTGAGGCTGAATACCAAAAATATCATCTATAAACACCACTATAAACCGATCTAGATATGGATGAAAAATCATGTTCATTAAGTTCATAACGTCGCCGGTGCTTGGTTAGCCTAAATGACATAACCACAAACTCATAATGCCCATGCCTTGTTCTAAATGTCGTCTTGTCAATGTCTTCCTCCCGAATCCTCAATTGATGGTACCCCGATCTCAATCTATCTTGGAGAACACACTTGCTGATTGCAATTGATCAAAAAAATCATCAATTCATGGAAGTGGATACCTGTTCTTTATGGTGACTTGATTCAACTGGAGGTAATCAATACACATCCTCATGCTGCCATCTTTCTTCCTCACAAACAAAACCGGTGCTCCCCACGGTGAGTGACTAGGCCGAATAAAACCCTTCTCAAGTAATTCTTGCAATTGCCTCTTTAACTCTTTCAATTCTGCAGGTGTCATCCTGTATGGTGCCTTAGAGATGGGCATACTACCCGGCTACAACTCAACTGTGAAGTCTACCTCCTTGTGCGGTGCCAAACCTGGTAACTCATCCGAAAACACATCCGCAAACTCTCTAATAACGGGTACCATATCCACTGCCTTACCTGCCTCAACCAAGCTAACAGATGCCAAATAGGCTACACACCCTGCATTAATCAATTTCCTAGCCTTAAGGGCAGAAATGATAAACTTAGGGGTATAGAATGGCATACCTTGAAACTCAAACGTATCCCCTCCTGGATGGTTGAACCTCACTCTCTTCTTCCTACAATCCACACTGCCCCATATGCTTCCAACCAATCCATACCCAATATCATGTCATATTCCTTTAACTGTAGTGCATACAATCTAGCTGGCAACTGATTACCTTGAATCATAATAGGTACCTCATCCAAGTAACATGTAGTAAGCATGAAATCACCTGATCTACCTCTACCACAAGCTCACACTGCCTCTCCTCAACTGGATGTACCATACCATCAAGAAAGTTTTTCAGAAATGAAAGAATGAGATGCACCTGGTCAATTAATGTTCTAGCTGAAAATTCAAAGCGGTATAATACCTTCAATCAGATTAGACGCCTCCGCTTGAGCCCTTGTGATTGCCATCACTCGTCCTCATCCTCCTCCTCTCTGGTAAGGTGTGCCTCTACCTCGATCAGCTGAAGACTGCGTTGCTGCTGCTGTGGTTGCCCCTCTACCATAGTTACCTCTCCTTGGATATGGACAATTCCTTGCCAAATGCCCCGGCTGATCACAATTGTAACATCTGAATTCTGTGGGCTGCTTGTTGTGCTTTGCTGGGACTCCTCCAACTCCGTTTGTAGCCGTGACCTTGCTGAAATCTCTGCTGCTTGCCCCCTCCTCGCCTCTAAATATCTTCTTTAACTTATTGCCCCACTTACCAAAGCCCGATGAAGAAATCTCCTCCCGAAGGTGCCTTGCCTTTGCTAACACCCGTGGACTGCTGTGGAAGTCAAAAACTACCACCACTGTGATCCCGATCCACTGGACTGCTGGCTTGCACGGTTCTTTCAAGTATTACTGCTCTTTGGCTGCCTCTTCACTGTACCACACATCAAAGGCATCACTGCATCTTGCAACTCCGCCTCAACCCCCGAATGATGTACTCAACCATCATGCATCGTTAGTCACCACATATGGTGCTACCTACTCAAAGCCATAAACCTCACTTGATACTCCAAACACCGACAAATTCTCTTGTTGAAGTGGTTCTGATTGCTCCCTCTTGACTTGCTGAATTTGTACCGAAAAGAAAGTGTTGTTGAATACCTCAAGAAACTCGGGCCATGTGATTATATCTTATGCTCTTCCTGTGAACACGGTTTGCATCTTGAGTCTCCACCACTCTTGTGAAAACCCTCTAAACTGATAAGTAGCCAAGATGACCCTATCCACCTGGGGACATCTCATTGTGACAAACACCCATTTCTATTTCATGTATCTAATGCTCAGCTGTGTCCGGATTCGGACCTCCCGAGTATGTAGGTGGCTATAAACGCATGAACCTCATTACTAACATCGTGGACTCCTCCACACTAGCTGGCCGCACTGGTACCACTGGAGGTAAAGGTGCTACATGAGGTACCTCTACTCCGAAGGGTGGTACTAGTGGTGCCGGTACTGTCCCCTCTGCCATTGGCGGTGCTGTTGCGGCTGGCTGAACTGGTGGCTGCTAGTCCAACCGTGTCTGAATCTGTGTGATGTTGTCCCACAACCTCTCTATCATCTGTGTGTAGTCTCCTCTGGCTCATCATCACCACCACCTCCCCAATCTCTTCTATCAGCCATTTATGAACCTGCACACACAACATTCCATCCACACAACATTCAAGCATATCATTACAAAAATAGGGCCAACTAAACAAACGAAGACCAAGATAAGGAACATACTATGTACATTCCCGTTCCTTCATATTTACACGGACCTTGCTCTGATACCAACTGTGACGGTCCTCACCATTCAGGCCCGTTAACCCATAACGTGCCCGACACGACTCCGCCTCCCGCGATCGGGCCGAAGCCTCTCCAATCTCTATCATCTGATGTGTAGTCTCCTCTGGCTCATCATCACCACCACCTCCCCAATCTCTTCTATCAGCCATTTATGAACCTGCACACACAACATTCCATCCACACAACATTCAAGCATATCATTACAAAAATAGGGCCAACTACAAGCAGAAGACCAAGATAAGGAACATACTATGTACATTTCCCGTTCCTTCATATTTACACGGACCTTGCTCTGATACCAACTATGACGGTCCTCACCATTCAGGCCCGTTAACCCATAACATACATATGTCCATGAAAATATAAAGAACACGTTGAACACATATAAGATTTCATTTCTCACACATATCCACATGAAATGTACATACTAAGTTCCATACATAGTCATAGTATAAGGTACAACAGCCTGGGACAACCCCCAAGGCCAACAAAAAGAAACATTACTTTGCTGGTGGCGATGACCGACTCCACTACGGTGCTGACGCGGACTAGAGGAGGGACGGGATCCTCCTGCTCTCCTTCACCTGGAAGAAGAAGGGGAGCCTCACGAGCCACTAGCTCAATAGGGAAACTCCCCCAAAGCTAAGAAACACAATAAATAACAAAGTTGTAAAGCATTTCAAAGATATACCACCTACGCATGAGCTACAGCTATAAGTAAATAAACGGCAAATCCCGTACACGTGTACAAGCTGCCGTAGGGCACGCCGCACACGAGTCACGAGAACTGGTTCGCGACACCAGCCACTGACCCGGACAAACAACACAAGTACACCTCTCAGCCTCGCAGCCACGGACGAAAGGTCCAGCTGTCGCTCCACCTTAACAAGGTCAAAAACCGTGGAGACTAACCACACCACACCTGCAGACTACACCGCTGCAGGCCCAAGCCTAACACCTTTAGGGACTTTGGCCGAGAACCCTAAAGTGAGGCACTGGAAACAGGACTAGTTGGGGACCAGTACGTCTACCGGTGTCCGTCCCCCAACCAAGAGTGCGCTACAAGCGACCGCACACCGACAAACACGAGTTGTTGTCCCCTGTCATCTTTCCCTTAGCCGGACGTACAACTCAACTCAGGAGTGAGGGTGTCCATGAAGACGACACAAACCCTGACGGTACTCCCGTACCGGGGCAATCCTGAGCACTCGGTGCTAGGGTAACCGACTGGAGAGGTAACTACGGAAGGCGTAACAACCAACTTTCTATGCACACATTTCCAAGCAAAATCCCTTGTTAACAATCACGGTATGACTCAACTCAACCCTTACAGGCCCTACATTGCCATGCTAACACGGCCCAAGCATGTGGGACAAGAACCGGGCAGGCTGGCCACAGAACCCCAGAGCTCGGTTGGCCACATTTCAAAACGCGTCCAACACAATGTGCCTATTGACCTAAAACGCGACGGGTTTACCCAACGCCTTAAGACCTGAATCGCGATGGTCCTAGCCGTCGCGTTCACATGAATCGCGACATTTGGTTCCGTCACCTTTCAAGTGACAGAACCAGGACCCAAAACCCTGTTCGGGAAATCACACTAACTCACCATACATGTTGTTTGAACGGGGAAATAAGCATATAATGAAAACCCAATATGTTCTCTAACATGCTCTCATGATTCTCAAGTCAAAACTCTTATACCCTAATTCACATATCTCATACAAGCTGAAATGAAGGAAAGTTCCCCTAATGCAAGTGAAATGCAAATCCGACGATATCCCGGCGTTCCCCACGCTCCGAAGCAATCCTCGCGCCGAATCACGCCGAACGGATGCCAAAAACAGCACAATCACCAAGATTCTGCAGCAAAGCTCCTTCCAGCTGAACAGTGCGACTACACTGTTTGGACAAGGGCAGAGCATAAATCCTCTTGAGTATAATCACGTCGTATCGTCCCGCGCATTTATAAACGTGTCCGACATCGGCGACGCCTTTAAACCCCGACGTCCCTGTATGCGCTACGCGGCGCGCATGCAGCGGCGCCCACATAACGGCGGTGGAAATCGCGTCCATGCAGGCGTACATGTTCATATAAGAATCGCGTCGTCTGATTACAACGCATTCTCAATGAACCCAAAGAGAGGCTTGCTTGGGCTGGGATGCCGAGACCTCCCAGCCCTCCACCACCACATGCACCACAAACCTGTAAAAACACATATAGACCCACATGGTCTACAAATGGGCCATACATTGACCCCCATATCCGGTAAACCTTGATCTGAACATACGGTTATTACATGTTCTGCCACAGAAACTTTCTTCTTAGCTTCCATCACTCGTCCTTCAGTGGCTTGTCGGGTGACGTCGTCCTTTTGAAGAAGGTCCCCGAGGAAGGCTAGTTGTTCTGTTGTAAGCAGTACAGCCCTTCGACTGTGCTCGTCGGCCTCAACTCTGAAGCCGCGGACCTCTCTGAGGGTTGGGAAAACTCGGTACCCCCATTCCTTCACCAGTAGTAACTCCTGTTGCTATCACCGAGGTCGTCGCTTGAGTGGTGGATTGAGCCGGTTGAGAAGCCTCGCCCCCGGAGAAGGGCTGCGTGTGTGGCCCAGGGCCGTCTGCTGCTCAGTTGCTAAAGGCTCAGCCACCTATTCATGGATGGGCTCAAGCCTGTGTTTATTGAAAAGCTGAGACCACTCAACATCCGTACATATGCGGAGATGTTTCATCGGGTTCAGCTGGTGGAAGATACAATGGCAAACCTGGAAAGCTTCAAAGGGAAAGAAGTAGCAAGGGTAGTTTATATAAAGAAGGAAACACCCCACACCGATCATGGAGAATTGCAAAATTTGTGATAAGCCTGAACACCAAGCGGAACAGTTTGGAAGAAGGCCGGAGCTTGCCTGTGATGTGGAAGTCACGATCACCGTTATACCCAATTGCCCATGCTAAAAGACCAAGTGGAAGGAACCAAAGTGCAGTAAAACGTCAAGGGTGAGTAATGCGGTGATCCGAGTGGAACCAAAACTCCTTGAAGGAGGTATGGTGAAAGATGTATTCTTGTTAAACCTTATACTAGTCTTATGATACTTTCTTACTGGTATATCCTAAGTGGGGGAGATGATTAAGGAAAAGTTGGAAAAAAATAATAATATAGTAGTCT
>JACBKR010005288.1:0-24547 GCA_014218235.1 Colocasia esculenta | reverse complement strand
GGTGATGCTAAGGGTTTTTCCGCGCAGCAGGATCGCTGTTCCTGTTCGGAAGTCATCGCTAGCGCGCTCGGCAACGCTCCGCTAGGGGTGATTGTACGTGAGCATTTTTGTATCTGATCCGCACGGAGGCGTGGAACCGTACAGGGAGGTCACGTCGCAGGAAAAAGGGCGTTGATGGGCCTTGACGCAATGGGCTTAGGTGGCAGAAAACAGCCACCACAGAAGCCCTCGGGGTTTATAGATAGGGTTACTACTTTCCCCATGCTCCCTCCTCGAAATGGTAGTGTTTGTAGCTCGTGGGCGGCCCCGGGATTGAGGATCCCGGCAGTCTGCCTCCCTACTAGTGTCGTGACCGCACGGCGCGTCGCGACATCAGTAGAGGCGTCGCCCAGGTTGGGTGTGACCTTATCGTGGCCCGTTTGGCCGTCGCGATAAGGTGCGCTGTCGCGGCGCGTGTGCTGGTCGCGACAGGATTCCTGTCGCGATGTGCGGCCTCGGCGCGACAGAGCTGTCGAGGCACGTTTGCCTGTCGCGCGATCGAGGTATTGTCGCGGCATACTTCCTCAGTGCAACAGGTTGCTGTCGCGGCGCCCCTCCCCGTCGTGATGGTGTACAATGACTGCTTGTGGGGCGCGACAGTGCCTGTGTGTGCCTCGGGTGTTTGCGTGGCCTGGGTTGTGTGTCGGCGTGTGCCCCAGGGAAGGCTGTGCCTTAGGACCTTGTGGTAGGGAACGTGGTGGTTGCCTCCCTACATTCAGTGACTGAAGGTGACACCTTCGTGTCGTATCCTGGCAAGGGTGCTAGGAGGGTCGCATTTGTCTAATAATCGATCGACTGGCGGTCCATCGATTATTAGTGGAGCGACAAGTTTTTCGTGCTAGCTGGTAGTGTTCCGAGACTTCGGCTTTTCCCATACGCGTTTAGTTGGCCGATGGCCCTGTTGAGGTCTGTGCGTGCCTCTCGCTTGCGGGCTTGTCGTGTGTTACAAGCCAGCGGTTCGGCGTGGTTCATGTTGTGTGCCCCACCTGTTCGCCCAGTACTGCTAGGCACTTGATGGCTTGTCCCGTGAGAGAGGTTGTTATCATTACCTAGGACCCCCATCCTCGGGAGCCTGTTAAAGGGAGGTATCCGGGCTACGAGTGTGCACGAGTTGGTAGCCCACGTGGCAGACTCTTGAGCTGAGGGGAAATGGTGGGTGGACAGCGCACTGAGTCGTTGTAGAGCTCTCTTGTCTGGGTCTGGGACGTCGAGGGGTTCAGAGTTCTTTCCTGGCGCAGACCAGACAGTCCTTTGTCTCACCGCCTTGCCCTACGTTGGTTCCAGAGCCGTGTAGGGAGGTCAGGCATGAGGCCACAGCTTGGCCAGGCTGTGGTGTTGCGTGTATTGTGTTTCTGTGGCGGTTCTGTCTCGCTCTTCCGGGGAGGCGGAGGCAGGAGCTAGGCTAGCGAGCAGAGCGTGTGGACTGCGGGTCCCCCTCTTGGTTGCTAGCCGCGGTGGCATGGTTGTTGTTGCTGTGACGGCGTTTCCCACGACGTTTCTAAGTGTTCTCCACTGCCCTAGTGTGCACAGTGGTTGTAGCCTGGCTGTGCCATGTCCGTAGGGATCGTTGGTCTGGCCCTGGGGCAGACCTGTGCTTCTGGTGGTTTCCGTAGTTTCGTTCTTGGGTGCCAGTTCGTGGTGGCACCGGGTGTGTGGTTTCCCGACCTGGCGATGTGTCCAAGGTCCGGGATGGTTCTGCTTGTGGGCCCTCAGCTCCGTGGAGGTCTGAGGTGGCCATGCTTGCGGTGAGACGTCGTTCTCACTGGTTGTTCTGTAGTCTCGCAGGTGTGCCGAGGATTGCTTCCGCTGTGTGGCCGACTCCAACTCCATTGGTTTCTATGGGAGTCGTGTGTGTGTGTCCCGACACCGATGGGTGGACATGGCGTTGCGTTGTTCTCTTCCGCTGCTTTGTAGTATCATGATGTAGGTGTTCCTCGCTTTACAGCTTCTAGCGTAGTTTTATGTTTTTGGAGTTCTTGCTGCTCTGGCGGTGAGGGACTGTAATCTCTACTGGGCCTTGTTCGCGAGGCTCACCCCCTACTCTCTTCAACTAGGGGCTCATCGTCGCGGAAGTGTGTCGGACGGGTTGCGGAGGTGACTGTGGAGCCGTGTGTGTGTCAGCAGTAGTGAGAGTGAGTGTGAGAGCTCTTGTACTAAGTGAGTAGAGAGTTGTATTTTGCAAGTCTTCGGGGTATATCTCTTAAGGACTGCGCCTTTCTCTCGTACCTATGCTTTTGCTTGGGACACGTTGTACAAACCTTTTGTATATTGTACAAATTGTTATAGTTATTCGAACTCAGTGCCTATCTCACTAGACATTTTCTTATAACCCTTCCAGGTCTCCGGATCCGTGGGTGGCGATGCGACCTTTGGGGTCCCCGACGAGTGTCGAGAGGTCGGGTCGTTACATCGTGCCTCCTCCGACGCGGCCGCAGGCGGGGCCCCTGCTTGCCACGGCGGCAGCCGCACTTGCAGACCTCATGCCCGTTGTTTGCTAAGGTTTCCTTGCGTGCCAAGGATGCGATTGAAGTTCGAGAAATTTTAAAGATTTGGACTTGTTTGATAATTAGATAATTATATAAAAAAACGAACCTGATCCGGAGTGATTGGAAATAGAAATTTTGACCGGGCGCCCGAGTTACAAGTCGACTTGAAATAGTAACGTGATCGACCTGATTGGTCGACCACAGTGTGGGCCCCACGAAACCGCAGTGTGGGGGCCACACGATCGACCAATCGAGTCGGCCACGCTGCCATTCCATGTCATGTTGGTTACCTGGGCGCCCGAGTAATTAGTATTTCTCAAAATTAGATCACAACTCTGATAACATGTATTTCTCGATAACTTATTAGCCATCTATAGGTAAGATAACTCAGTGAAGTTATTTTTTATTTGAAAAAATATATCATGGCTAATAATTTTATCAATTTTGGAGGAGAATTAGATTTATTTAGACTTATCACTAAGAATTATCACTAATAACTATTGATAAAAGTTGATAAATTATCTGAATTATTGAAGTAACTCACAATTACTAATGAATCCTTCATGCCATCCATTTTAACTCAACCACATTTGAATTAAGCAAGGAAAATGACTAACTTAGAAGTTAGATTTTAAAGGTATATCGTTGAATATAGAAGATTTCATAAGTAGATAAGTAAATTTTTCTAAAATTTATTATGAATCTGATCGAACAAATCGGTGTAGCATGCTCCAACTTGTGTTATACTTGGACATCTATGGTGTGGTCTAATTCACTAGTCTAACCTAGCTTGACTAGATCCTCATAATTAATGATCCAAATTTAGTATTATAGTTATTCCTATTTGATGAGTTTTTTTTAATTAATAGTTTAGAAGTTAAAGCCATTGGGAAATTCCCCCCCCCCCCCCCCCCCCCACCAACTTGACTTCGAATCTCCCTCTTTGCCCATCTCAATTTCCACTTTGCCACAAACAGAGAGGTAGAAGAGTTCTTTTACATGCATCATCTTTTAAATTGTCATATTTATGTACATGGGTCTCACTTCCATGAATTGTCAACAATATACTTGATATATTAAGTGATTATATTTTCTGTACTTCTGTTTATACCATCAAAATACAATAAAATATATAAAAAGTTTTAAAATGACTCTAGGACATACGATGTCATCCTAACCTTCCTACAACCTAAATTGAGTGGATTATGATTTTTATCATGAATTAGCTTCGAGTTTAGGTGTAAAAAAATATCTAACCTTGGTTAAATAGTTAGGTGTAAAAAATTAGGATATACGATGACTCTTCAACAATCAAGTCAACAAAGGGAAAAACTTGATTTAGAAGTGTGTGAGAGAGAGAGAGAGACGAGCTTGTTTGGTACGTAGACTATGTAGTGTTGACACCTATTCTACTATTGATGGTGGGTCTTAGGTAGGAGAAGTACGTGGATTCTGATATAAAATTAAGTTTTTATTTAGAGATCCCTTGCTTCTTTTTTTCTCATATAATAAGTGGTCTAATCTGGGCCAGGCCCAAAAACAATTGCTTTGGGCCAAGTCCAAGGAACCTATCATATTAAAAGGAGAAATGCTATGCTCTCGGCAGCGGACGTGGAGGGGCCACGCCCCTCCTCACGCGCGCCGTGTGGAGGGGCGGGCCCCCTGCATTTAATGCGCCCATTTTTTTTTTTTACAATTTGCGCACACAAATAGTACATAAAAATGAAAAAAAAAAAACCGCATTTAATGTGGGGGGGCCGCCCCTCCACACGACGCGCACGCGGAGAGGCGCGGCCCCTCCACGTAGGCTACGCTCCTGACACTGCCGGGAGCGTAGTATTTCTTTATTAAAAGACCATCACAACAAGAGGCTACACACGCAAGTGCTGAAATACACTTAAGACAGAAATTTCACTCGAATTTATCCGAGAACCCTTTTTTATTCACACTTTCAACATGGTCGAACATTACATACAAAACATTGAAAATTAATTACACTTTTACGTTGTTTCAAGAAATTAACCGTACACTTCTGACTTCTGACGTTTTTCAGCTTTGTCTCCCAGTTCACATGTATAATTAAGGACTCATATATAGAAAGCACGCACGTACGTATTATATACTTTGCTCTATACAAATTACGGACACGCACCATGCAGGAACTTTCACGTTTTCCGAGGTAAAACACGCACCATGCATGTGCACACGTATATACGTTCGGACCATGCACACTCCCTTCTCGTATCGATCTGCTCCCACACATGCACGTAACAGGGGTTTAATGCCGTACGTATAAGTTTCAGAGTTATAAATCCTGTGCGCATGCAGCAGGCCGATCACCAGCTAAAGCTCATGGACTCGTAGTGCAGATTCTCGGCCAGCCCAGAAGAACAGATCCTCGCGACATCACGGCGCATCTCCCTGGGGCCGCTGACCAGGACGCCGGTGTTCGGACCGTCCAGTTCCAGCAGCATCTCTGCAAGAATGCAGATGGTCATGACATAGTAGTAGTGTTCAGCAAAAACTTAACATGGATCATATATATATATATATAGTAGTGTTATAGTACCACAATCATGTCGTTGAATTGCGATCTAACGGTGGAAAATTTTTTAAAAAATTAAACTTCGCCTATTTCATGTACTCTTCCACTTTGGATGTAAGTTAATTCTGAGTTAACTCAGAGTTAACTCAAAAAATGATTTGGTAGTGTTTTAGAGTAACTTTTGTGGGTTGGGATAAAGGTGGGTTAAAAGTGAGTTAACCCACTATTTTCTAACCCACCTCTAGAGGGGGACTAGAGTTAACTCAAGTGAGTTAACCACATTTTCCTCTCACATCACAAGCATTAAATGCTACTTTTTCTTTTTCCAAGGTTAGTTAACTCACTTTAACTACCAAAGTGTTTGAGAAAAGGTGAGTTAACTCACTATAGTCTAAAAGTTAACTCTGTATTACCAAAGTAAAAGGTGGATTACACATGTGTAGCTTTGTACATGGGTTGGAGCTATCTTAACTCCAACCCATTACCAAAGTGGCAAGATTCTAGTTCAAAGACCGCCACTAACTTATGATGGGGCCGTACCAATAGCCTCGTCTCGCCGTTACATAACATTTATTATAATTTTAATATAAATTGGATTGAACTAGATAACTTACTATAGATCGATGCACTCCGTTTTGTATCATGTTGTGAGTTAGTCAATTCAATCTAGTTTATGATCAGTCCGGTCAATCATGATGTGAAGTGTATTTAATTATGAGTAATGTTATGCTTCTAGTTAGTCAAGAAGATAGCGTGATGTGGATCGAGGGGGGGGCCGTGCCCCTCCATAGTGCGCCATGTGGAGAGGCACGGCCTTCAGTGTATTTAATACACTTTTTTTTAACCATCAAACAATGTATATAAATACTTATTTAGTACACATAAATAACACAATAATATATACAAATAGTATAAGAATGCACATAAATAGATCTATTTGAATGCACTAAATCACTATTTGTATACATTAAATGAGTATTTATGTACACTAAATAAGTATTTGTATATATTATTTCAAAGTTAAAAATAAAAAATAAAAGATGTATTAAATACATCGAAGACCGCACCCCTCTACATGGCGCACTATGGAGGGGCCGTTATGTTTCCGACTAGCCGAAAGTATAATATTTCTCTTTAATTATTACACATCTATAAATATAATATTAAATATTTCTCCCCTGTCAAGTGATGACATGTGCATATATATAATGACAAGCATGAGTATATATGTTTGGATGTTGATGGCCACAAAGCTCAAAAGAGGATATATATTCCTTAATTTGTTATCTCGGAGCAACCAGTTAGATAGGTGTGACGATCCATCTAAGGCGGTGACAAATGCGAATTGTGACAGCAGTATGTTTGCGGCCACAAGTTAAAAAGGTGGTCTCATACTTTCATACGTACAGTTGTCTAGATAGAGCAAGTAGCTAGATGGGTCTTTCCTTTTAAAGTTAGTGATAAGAGTTGACTACGACTCTCCAACGTCACTCTTCTTTTTATATGTGACGTTGCTGATGAGCATCTAAGACCTATATATATAATTCTGACCATTAATTATTAATAATAATATATATGTTAGATATAGATAGATGTTTCTTCTTTTCTTTTATCTTATATATATCTTGTCAATAAACTAATTATATGAAAGTAGTACTACTTGTTAGTAAGCATTACTCTTCATTAGACATGAGTAAGATTAATTATTTCCCAATATTCCTATATATGTGGCTGGTTAAAATAAACTTTTTATTCTAGGTCGAATTAGGACCCCAATTTAAGCAGGTTATGTAGGTATTTAGAATAAGCTTAGAATAGCTAGGTTAAGCTATTTCCATGCATTAACCAAGGTTGGAAGAATGTGGTCTTGTGCATCTACATACCTATATAGGTTCTTGTTATCTTTTCTAGACGTTGTTTTGTGCATATACTTGTTTGAAGATAAAATTTCATGGAAATTTTACTTCGATTTGTTTTTATTTACATGTGTTTCGCTCTATGTAGGAATCTATTTCAATTTTTTTTCTAATATCCATAAGAACATGTATATATATATGCACATACAAATATGTAACAATATGTACTACTCATGAAATTTGTTCTTTAGTCTAAATATTGTGTTATAGAAACCTTTTTATCGATCTACTTGTGCTTTTTTTTTGTCTTGCAATAAAAAAGTATTATTAAAAAGTAGATGGATTAACTCTACTAATAAATGTTTTTTTTTCTATTTTTAATTTTATTTTTCTTTCGTTCGGACATTGATCGGGAGGAGAAGTGAATCAGAAGAGAGCTTACTCTTGAGGTCGGGGCGGGACCCGAAGTGCACGTTGGTCGACCGGACGAGCGACTCCTGCGGGAGGCTCTCGAGCTCCCGGTCGGCGTTGTAGAACCAGGACCCTGGCGACACCGCCGGCGTGGGGCCGTCCATGCTCTGAACCTGTCTGGTGTCGACGGAGTAGGCGGCCGCCCTCTTGTTCCAGAGGAACGCGGCCGTCGCCGCCGCACCCAGGCAGCCGCAGAGTAGTAGTAGGTTCAAGAGTGCCCTCGCGGTGTACGAGTATATATTGTTGGTGTTCTTGTCGATGGGATAGATGTAGTAGCGGTTCAGGATGCCGAGCAGCAGGAGGAAGGCAGCGAAGGAGGCCGAGATCACGGCGGCGAGCCACAGCCAGCTGCGGGGGCCCAGCGCGGCGGAGACCGGGAGGTCGGACGGCCGGGGCTTGAACCAGACGGTCCGGATCTGCTTGCTGCTGTCCGCCGCGGTGGCCGCCTTCTCCCTGGTGACGAAGGCGTCGACGTGGAGCTGCAGGCGGGAGATGCTGGAGGCATCGCTGGAGATGGGGAGGAGGAGGTCGAGCATGGTGAGGTCGGCCGAGGTCTTGAAGGTGCAGATGAGGTGGATGGTCGCGGAGCCGCCGCTGCCGGCGGCGCTCCGGAAGATGAACTCCCGGATGATGGAGAAGAAGGGGGTGACGCCGCTACCGCCGCTCACCAGGACCAGTGAATCATAGCTGCAATATTAATAACAAAAAAATTAAGGAGAAAACTTCTAATTGCCAACATCAACATGTAAAGATGAATTTGTGGGTATTATTCTGTGAATTATTCTTAAAGATTGCAGGGTTATCAAGTAGAGAAGATAAAACTTATAAAAGTAATGAAGGACAGGGGCGGACGCAGGATGAAACAGAGGGGGGGCGAAGTAAAAAAAATTAAAGTAAAATAAAATACAAGGGGATCAATTTGAAATTTTTTAAAAAACTTAATAAAAAAATAAAAAAAAATAAAGACAACCAAAATGGTAGGGGGGGCAATGGCCACCTCCATCATTAACGTGGGTCCGCCACGGATATGAAAAGTTATTTAAGAACATTGTAAGTAGAGCAATTTTTTTGCCCTTTTTTTCAACATTTATATTTATTTAAATATCATTTTCCTATGGAAGTCAATAAGAATTTCTTAAAGAAACATACAAGATTAGTCTAGATTTGAAATGCAACAAACTCACCCACTCGAATTGGAGAGGGTGATGTCATTGGGGGTGGCCTCCCCCTTGGGGTTGTGCCCACCCCTAACAGGGGAACTAGTTCGTTGCAAAGGGAGTTTGCACCAAGATATTTTCGGAAAGGAAAAAATTTTATGCACGCGAGTTACCCACCCCATACGAATAAAGGGTGGGGCCAGTCCATTCTACTTGTGCATGGGGGGAGGTCTTTCTATCTCTCTTTATCAATTCTAATAAGATTATAATTATCTTACAATCTCATTAACTTTATTACAATACTAATTTTACAATACATATTTTTCTATCTTAACACACCTTATAACATGTAAGTAATTACATACATGAGAAATATTTAGATGTACATTAATTTGAGCAAATCAACTAAGATTTTCAATATCTCCCCTCATCTTCAATTTTTAAGCCCCCATAATATATATACGGCACAATAGGTTGCGCCTAGGGCTGTTCACTGTTCGGGGCTGTTCACGGTTCGGTTCAAACCTAACCTAAAAAAAAAAAACGCAAACAAAAGACAGATCCTAGGTTTCCAACCCAGGACCACTCAATGGAAGAGAAGACGCTAGCCCACTTGGCTTTCTTTTATGATATTATTTATTATTTATATATATTTAATATATATTTCAATTTCAATTTTTCGGGTTGAACCGAAAAATGAACACCCCTAATTGCGCCTAACTTAGTACACATGCATGCACTATATAAGGTATACACTAAATACTTCTCTTACATACACAGTACTTGCGAGAAAAAATATTTAGCGGACATCAAAAAAAAATGTGCACTTGAGCATATTATACAAAAGTTTGTCGCCTCAATTTTAGGGTATCTAATATATCTCATCCTTAGTTTTTTAATCTATTTAGATGATGCACCAAGGTTGAGGTGAGCCCAATTTCTCAACTTTTAATTGCGAGCGACGAACCTGAGGAAGTTGTTCGAGGCTGGTTCATAGGGTCCCTCCAGCGAGACGTCCAGCCGGTCGAGTGAGCTCGGCGACGAGAGCACCTGGTGCAGCTTCTGCGACCAGCTCCCTTCTTTCTTGACGACGACGCTTAGCCTGTCCGGCTCCAGGTTGCCGTTGGAGGTCACGGTGAAGGGGTGCCACTGCAGCTTCGACACCGCCGGGAGGTTGACGAAGACCACGCTCAGGGGGTTGTACTCCAAACCTGCACAAGCATAATTAATGCTCGCCGGTGAGAGGAAGAAGTTTCAGACATGTATGCATGCGCAGGTGCATGCGACGATGGGGGTTCGAGGAAGGTGGTGCATGGTTCTCATGACCTGGGTTCTTCGCGAAGTTGAGCTCGACGGTCTCGCCGGGGAGGAGGCGGGCGGAGACCAGGCGGACGTGCTGGCGGGACTGCAGGAAGCGCAGGAAGCGGTCGAGCATGAAGAGGTAGATCCCCGGGAGGATGAGGCAGAAGAAGGAGATGCCGACGTGAAGGAGGTAGAAGAGCAGGAAGAGCGCGTAGAGCTGGTGCGTGTAGAAGAAGACCTCGAAGGCCTTGCGCCTCACCCGCGGGAAGGTCGTCGCCCACAGCGCCAGCCCGAAGAGCAGCGCCAGCTCCCCGGCCACGTTCGACACGTCCGCCTTCTCCCACTCCAGCATCTGCGCGCATGAGAGAAGATCCCAACTGATCAGAACGACGCCATGGCGCTGCAGAGAAGGTCGACGTACGGATCGCCGGAGGTGTACCGAGGAGAGGGAGTTGGTGGAAGCCCAGTAGATGACGTAGCACAGGCCGTGGAGGGTGAAGAGGACCATGACGATGTGGCCGAGCCAGATGTGGTACTTGATGCTTCCCTCCGACGTGAGGCCGGCGAGGGGGAGGAGCGAGGAGCCCCGGGTGACGGGGAAGAAGAGGAAGGCGCAGCAGATGTTGCCGAGCAGGCCCAGCCGGAGAGCGGCGCTTCCCAGCTTCACCTGCCACCTGCCATATATATACCAAAAAACCCACAAGACGCCATGCAGTACCACCGCGTTAAGCTACTTCTGTAAAGTTTCCGACACCCAAATGGTGCTGTGAGTGCTGGGGGAAGGAGGAGGACGAGGGGGGGGGGGGGGAGGGCCGGACTTTCTTACACTTTCTTCCCGCTCTTGGCGGCCGACTGCGGGGTGATGGTCGCGAAGCTGACGGTCAAGTAGGTGGAGAAGCACCAGAGGAGGAGAGCGAGGAACATGGCGGCGAAGGCCAGCTCCGTCCAGGAAACGATCCCGAGGGGTCCGCTCGCCAGCGCCGGCCTCCTCCAGACGGCGACGCGACCGGGGCTCCCCTTGCGGCCACCTGCAGCAGTACTGTTCGACAGAACGCACACCGGCGAATTAGAAGACCGCAAGCAAAAGACGAACCGCCGGGAGGCAAAAAACTGGTCAAGTGGGTACCTCTGCTTGCCGGGGTGGCGGCCGGTGCCCTTCACAAGGTGAAGGTAGAAGCATCCGAGCACGGCGATGAAGAGGACGGGGAACGTGTAGATCAGAATGGTCGTCCCTGCAGAACGGATCGAGCACGGGAGAGGTGGTCATGCACCATCAAACAGATGGAAATTAAGAGTTAGGAATGGCCTGCATCATGCCCGGCCGCCATTAAATCCAGATATTAAGATGGAGCTGCTACTGCCGCCACTGCTGCTGCTGCTGCAGCTACGTACCCTGCGTGCTGAAGTATGTGGAGTTGGTGTCGGACCGGAGCTTGGGCTGCCACTTCTGCCTGTAGGTGTTGGTGGGCGCCAAGATCCACATCATGAGCCAACCCAGGAACACCGCCGCCGCCAGCACCTTCACGGCCCCCGCCAGCAGCAGCCGGCCGCTCTTCCCTTCCACCTCCTGGCCCATCTTCTCTCTCTCAAAGCCCTCTAGCTCCTCCTCCTCTGTGATCTCTCTCTCTCTCTGATCACCAGCACTCTGCTACTACTCTTCCTTCTGGGATGGATACATATATAAAGGCATCGATCTGAGCGCGGCGATGCAGGGGAGAAGGCATGATTCACTTCGAACACATGGCGGCTTCCTCGCCATCCGGATCGATGCAGGCCCACCTCCCCCACCACCAAGCCTCCCTCTTCTGTCAGCAAGTACTCTTCTATCTAGACCAATATTCCGGGGTCAACGCCTGCTATGCCCTTCACTGTGTCAACTTTTTGCTCTTGATCATATGATATCCGGTCATCAATTGGTTCCTCGTTTCCTGCTTTTTTATTGGTTGAAAAGTCAGCCCATTCCAATAATATTCTTGAAATTTCCTTCTAAACATGCTTTTTCGTGAAATTTGAACTTTCCACATTTGACCCTCATCCTCATCCAGATGCACTTAAGAATTGTACTTCTTATACACTTTGATCTTCACATTGGTGTCCATCTTATAACAAATAAGAAGCACATTAAAAAATGTAATTTTCAAGTACACTAAACTTTTCTCATATGGATGTAGTGACCTCTTCTCCTTGTGCCATTGCGGGTGGAAAGAATATTGTTGAAAAAAGGAAACTTTGAAAATATGGGTATGTATATTGGTAATGAAGTGATAATAAGTAGGATATATATATATATATATATACTATTGAAAATCCGTGTTGTTTATAAAATATTAAGATAAATAAAAACTATTATTTATAAAAGTATATAATTTTTATTACAAAAATTTTGTTAAACTAAGTAGGGAAAATTTGTTCTTAAAACAAAGGAAGGTGGATTGCGCAAAGGTAGATTTAAAATTGAATTTTTTCTAAAAAGTTATGGTCTACTCGATTTAGCAAGATTTTTTAGATAGTGAGTATCTTAACTTGTTTAGAAAGATTTCTTTGTTGATTTAGGTGATAATTAATGTTTGAGACTTGCCTTACGGGAGGTGTGTTAAAGTTGATATATTTATTATTTTATATTAACTGCTATATGTTAGGATTTGTTTACCCGAATTTTGCTTAACCATATTTAACTGCGATATAGATAGATTTAGTGGGGAGGTTTAGGCGGGAAAACTGTGCTTCTTGTGCTGCCACGTGACTGCTCCAGAACTGAGTTTTATTAGAATAGTATAGATATATGTACTCTTGAAATCTTCTATATTTAATAATTTATTTTTGAAATTTAATTATTAAATTATATACTCCTCAATTAAAAAAAATATTATATATGCTCATACTGTTTCATTCCATCCATTTAACTTGATCAACTATAGTTGACTTAAGAGGAGAAATGACTAAGTTACCTTTTATACTTCGTAAAAAATATTTTTTAATCTCTCTCATCCACCCTCTCTCTCTCTCTAGAACTCTCTCTCTCTCCCCTCTGACGTGTTTCTCTCTTCTCGCTCACCACTAGATCTCGAGGAGGAGACCCCTCAGACATCTCTCTCTCTCTCTCTCCTCTGACACTCCCCCTTGCACGGCCCTATCTATATCTCTCTCTCGTTCTCTCTTCTCTCACCACTAGAGTTGGAGGGGATATTAATTATGAGTATTCTGCAAGTCAACTCACATTAATGTTGACACTTATAATCTTGTATTAATCTCTTTTGGTAATGATATTAATCGTATTTTTTCACTATATATTACATGCATATGATGATGTTTATATTTATGATGTCTATATATAGATTTGCACAATGAGGATTAAGATCATGATTAGATCATAATAATGAGATATATTCTCTTTAAACATAAATCCTAAATATTCTTGGTCATAGGTTACTCGAGAAGGACATCGAGATAACAGACAGACCAGTGTGCTATATACCCATCCATATGATGGAGGCAGTTGTTGGCCCTTTTGGTACGGCAGCAAGCAAACCTAGAGGGGGGGTGAATAGGTTTTTCTGAAATCTGAAATAGAATCTTAAACACCAGAAAATAACACTTGTTAGCTTGGTTAGTTCAGTGTGATAGAGAGTGCAGTGCGGAAGCAAATAAACAATCACACAAGGACACAGGAGATTTATCCTGGTTCGGCCCTTCCCACATGGAAGTCCTACGTCCAGTCCCCAAGCAAACTCTTGGGATTTCACTAACCAAGGGTACAGTCCCCCTTATGGACCTTACAACACCCTGGATCCCCCACCAGGTCTTCTTCTCTTTCCGGGCAAGAAGGCAGCCCACTTCTCTTACAGGTAAAGAAGCCAACCTCCTGGAACAAACCCCAGTGCGGTTCTGCTAGACACAAACCCCTAGCTGGGTTGACAACTGGTACAAACCCCAGTTAGGTTCTGCTAGACACCAACCCCTAGCTGGGTTAACAACTGGTACAAACCCCAGTTAGGTTCTGCTAGACACCAACCCCTAGCTGGGTTAACAACTGTATACAGTCCTACAGCTGGACACAGATCTTTCTTAGAAAGATCAGACTGAGAGACCTTACAAGATGAACACTCATGTAAAGCTCACAGTCCCAAACTCTCCCCAGATATACAATAAGCTCGGAGAGAAACAGAAGAGAGAAAAGAAGGCTCGAATGCTTGAAAGCTTGGAAGCTTGAGAGCTTGAAATGCTTTGAATGCTTCTTCTTGGCTCAGGCTCTTTCTCTCTTTCCTTGAGTGTATGTGGCGTGAAGGTGCTTCTCACAGATGTACACTCCTTCAAAGATATTCAAGAAAAGGCTCTTATGTTCTTCAGCAATGCTCCATCTTTTATATTGAGCAGCTTTAGAATAGATCCGTTGAAGAGATCCGTTGGAGCTCTTCTAGTCGTTGCTGATCTTTCTCTTCATTTGTCTTAATCAGACTCTGGTGGTCTTCGATGTCTGTGAGCATAGAAGAGAGTGTTAGCATAAAAGAGTGTTTATGATAAACGATGCATGGTACTGTGCTTCTGCTAACATACTGAAAATAGTAGGTCATATCTTTTTGACAAGATTCTGAAATATGCATGCAGCTTTTTGTCAGAAGATATTTGACTTTTTATTTAGGCGCCAAGCATATTTGAAATATAAAGGCAATCTGTGTTTCAACAGAATCCATGAAGAAATCGTTATGAGCATGACTTATGAAATCGTTATGGGAACGATTTCTTAACAAATCGTTATGGGAACGATTTCTTACCAAATCACTGCGCTCAAAGAAGAAATCGTTATGGCATCGACTTCTTAACAAAACGTTATGGCTTCTAAAGAAATCGTTGCGAATACTTATGAAATCGTTATGGCATCGACTTCTTAACAAAACGTTATGGCTTCTAAAGAAATCGTTGCGAATACTTATGAAATCGTTATGGCATCGACTTCTTGCGCTTTACAGAAGAAATCGTTATGGCATCGATTTCTTAACAAATCGTTGCGGCGCTTGATACTTTGGCACTTTAAACAGAAATCGATGTATATTGATTAAACATCAATTTTATCATTTTAGTGCGCCAAATATTGCATCAATGAAAGACTTAGCTTTTGCTATGAGATTGATGCGACACAGATGAAACAAAATATTCAATTTAAGTTACATCATAAATTTTATTATCACCAAAATACAAGAACAAATAGAGAGTGGTTCAACAATCTCCCCCTTTTTGGTGATGACAAAATTTATGTGAATTTTCTGATAAAAATGTAATAGCATAGAGGGTAGCATAGAGGTTTCAGAAAATTCATACAAACTCTCCCCCTTTTTGTCACTAACCAAAAAGGATGGATCTTACCAGGATTTTCTCTCCCCCTTTTTGAGAGAATTTCTTACCATAGAGGGGTTCAACAATAATATTTAATGAATAACTCCCCCTTAGTCTGTGCTCCCCCTGAGCATGAGACTCCCTCTTAATGTGAGGCAAGTCTGATCTTGTTGCTCTTGACCTTTGACATGTTGTTTGTCAAGTCTTCAAGATTTTTTATCTGCATACATCTTAACAGAAAACTTGCAAACACTGTTAGTAGCATTGTAGCTTACTGAATATAACAAACATAAATGTACATTTAAAAATACAAAACTAAAACTAAAGGATGACTACTTCCTCTTCAGATTAGAATGAAGTGAAGAGTTGGTAGTCACCAATCGGATGTTTTTGAGCATCCTCTAACCATACCCATTTGAATGCCTTTTCCTTTTGTTCATCAAGAGTAGATAGGCATTTTCTTCTTTAATGTTGAAGCTACCTGAGGAGTTGTTTACAGAAGATGTCTCCTGAGAAGTTACTTGGATTTTATGAGCCTTATCCTCAGCGTTTTCATCAGAAGCTTCTTCAGCGCTTATTTCTTTAGAGATATCCTTTTTGAAAAAGATATGAGGCTTCCCCACAATCTGAGGTTCCTCCTTATTTCTTCTTCTTCATGTGGAAGGATAACTTCCTGAGGTGCTTCCTGTTGCTCCCCTTGAGTGGCGACAGTTAGAGATGATGGAGTTATAGCTTCCTGTCTTGGTTTTTTAAACACTTGAGCATCAGTAGGTATTTCGTCCATGGTGGGTATTTCTTCATATGTGAGCTTCAATTTTTCCCACATATCTTTAGCAGATATACATGCAGATATTTTACTAAATTCCTTTTTAGATAAAGCACAACATAAATAATTTTTAGCTTTAAAGTTTAGTGATAACTTTATCTTATCCGCTGCTGTGATAGTAGTAGTGTTTTCAGCAGGGATAAAAACAAAATCACCTACCTCAATTACCTGCCACAGATCAAAGTCTGTGCCTCGAATGAAGCATTCCATCCTTATCTTCCAGTGTTGATAATCTTCTCCATCAAAGAATGGAGGTCTGGTGACTGATTGTCCTTCAGCATATCCTTGAGCTGCCATGGATCTTTGCTCTAAGATCGTGGATCTTCGAATGATCAGAGACCCTCTCTGATACCACTTGTTGGCCCTTTTGGTACGGCAGCAAGCAAACCTAGAGGGGGGGTGAATAGGTTTTTCTGAAATCTGAAATAGAATCTTAAACACCAGAAAATAACACTTGTTAGCTTGGTTAGTTCAGTGTGATAGAGAGTGCAGTGCGGAAGCAAATAAACAATCACACAAGGACACAGGAGATTTATCCTGGTTCGGCCCTTCCCACATGGAAGTCCTACGTCCAGTCCCCAAGCAAACTCTTGGGATTTCACTAACCAAGGGTACAGTCCCCCTTATGGACCTTACAACACCCTGGATCCCCCACCAGGTCTTCTTCTCTTTCCCGGGCAAGAAGGCAGCCCACTTCTCTTACAGGTAAAGAAGCCAACCTCCTGGAACAACCCCAGTGCGGTTCTGCTAGACACAAACCCCTAGCTGGGTTGACAACTGGTACAAACCCCAGTTAGGTTCTGCTAGACACCAACCCCTAGCTGGGTTAACAACTGTATACAGTCCTACAGCTGGACACAGATCTTTCTTAGAAAGATCAGACTGAGAGACCTTACAAGATGAACACTCATGTAAAGCTCACAGTCCCAAACTCTCCCCAGATATACAATAAGCTCGGAGAGAAACAGAAGAGAGAAAAGAAGGCTCGAATGCTTGAAAGCTTGGAAGCTTGAGAGCTTGAAATGCTTTGAATGCTTCTTCTTGGCTCAGGCTCTTTCTCTCTTTCCTTGAGTGTATGTGGCGTGAAGGTGCTTCTCACAGATGTACACTCCTTCAAAGATATTCAAGAAAAGGCTCTTATGTCTTCAGCAATGCTCCATCTTTTATATTGAGCAGCTTTAGAATAGATCCGTTGAAGAGATCCGTTGGAGCTCTTCTAGTCGTTGCTGATCTTTCTCTTCATTTGTCTTAATCAGACTCTGGTGGTCTTCGATGTCTGTGAGCATAGAAGAGAGTGTTAGCATAAAAGAGTGTTTATGATAAACGATGCATGGTACTGTGCTTCTGCTAACATACTGAAAATAGTAGGTCATATCTTTTTGACAAGATTCTGAAATATGCATGCAGCTTTTTGTCAGAAGATATTTGACTTTTTATTTAGGCGCCAAGCATATTTGAAATATAAAGGCAATCTGTGTTTCAACAGAATCCATGAAGAAATCGTTATGAGCATGACTTATGAAATCGTTATGGGAACGATTTCTTAACAAATCGTTATGGGAACGATTTCTTACCAAATCACTGCGCTCAAAGAAGAAATCGTTATGGCATCGACTTCTTAACAAAACGTTATGGCTTCTAAAGAAATCGTTGCGAATACTTATGAAATCGTTATGACATCGACTTCTTGCGCTTTACAGAAGAAATCGTTATGGCATCGATTTCTTAACAAATCGTTGCGACGCTTGATACTTTGGCACTTTAAACAGAAATCGATGTATATTGATTAACATCGATTTTATCATTTTAGTGCGCCAATATTGCATCAATGAAAGACTTAGCTTTTGCTATGAGATTGATGCGACATAGATGAAACAAAATATTCAATTTAAGTTACATCATAAATTTTATTATCACCAAAATACAAGAACAAATAGAGAGTGGTTCAACAGCAGTTAGTCTCATGACCCTCTCTCTGTATCTTTCTCTCTCTCTCTTCTCTCTCAATGCTGGAGCTAGAGGGAGAGAACCCTCCAGCACCTCCTCCCCTCCTGACTCTCTCTCTCTCTCTCTCTCTCTCTCTCTCTCTCTCTCTCTCTCTCCCCTCTGACGTGTTTCTCTCTTCTCGCTCACCACTAGATCTCGAGGAGGAGACCCTCAGACATCTCTCTCTCTCTCTCCTCTGACACTCCCCCTTGCACGGCCCTATCTATATCTCTCTCTCGTTCTCTCTCTCTCACCACTAGAGTTGGAGGGGATATTAATTATGAGTATTCTGCAAGTCAACTCACATTAATGTTGACACTTATAATCTTGTATTAATCTCTTTTGGTAATGATATAATCGTATTTTTTCACTATATATTACATGCATATGATGATGTTTATATATTATGATGTCTATATATAGATTTGCACAATGAGGATTAAGATCATGATTAGATCATAATAATGAGATATATTCTCTTTAAACATAAATCCTAAATATTCTTGGTCATAGGTTACTCGAGAAGGACATCGAGATAACCAGACAGACCAGTGTGCTATATACCCATCCATATGATGGAGGCAGTTGTTGGCCCTTTTGGTACGGCAGCAAGCAAACCTAGAGGGGGGGTGAATAGGTTTTTCTGAAATCTGAAATAGAATCTTAAACACCAGAAAATAACACTTGTTAGCTTGGTTAGTTCAGTGTGATAGAGAGTGCAGTGCGGAAGCAAATAAACAATCACACAAGGACACAGGAGATTTATCCTGGTTCGGCCCTTCCCACATGGAAGTCCTACGTCCAGTCCCCAAGCAAACTCTTGGGATTTCACTAACCAAGGGTACAGTCCCCCTTATGGACCTTACAACACCCTGGATCCCCCACCAGGTCTTCTTCTCTTTCCGGGCAAGAAGGCAGCCCACTTCTCTTACAGGTAAAGAAGCCAACCTCCTGGAACAAACCCCAGTGCGGTTCTGCTAGACACAAACCCCTAGCTGGGTTGACAACTGGTACAAACCCCAGTTAGGTTCTGCTAGACACCAACCCCTAGCTGGGTTAACAACTGGTACAAACCCCAGTTAGGTTCTGCTAGACACCAACCCCTAGCTGGGTTAACAACTGTATACAGTCCTACAGCTGGACACAGATCTTTCTTAGAAAGATCAGACTGAGAGACCTTACAAGATGAACACTCATGTAAAGCTCACAGTCCCAAACTCTCCCCAGATATACAATAAGCTCGGAGAGAAACAGAAGAGAGAAAAGAAGGCTCGAATGCTTGAAAGCTTGGAAGCTTGAGAGCTTGAAATGCTTTGAATGCTTCTTCTTGGCTCAGGCTCTTTCTCTCTTTCCTTGAGTGTATGTGGCGTGAAGGTGCTTCTCACAGATGTACACTCCTTCAAAGATATTCAAGAAAAGGCTCTTATGTTCTTCAGCAATGCTCCATCTTTTATATTGAGCAGCTTTAGAATAGATCCGTTGAAGAGATCCGTTGGAGCTCTTCTAGTCGTTGCTGATCTTTCTCTTCATTTGTCTTAATCAGACTCTGGTGGTCTTCGATGTCTGTGAGCATAGAAGAGAGTGTTAGCATAAAAGAGTGTTTATGATAAACGATGCATGGTACTGTGCTTCTGCTAACATACTGAAAATAGTAGGTCATATCTTTTTGACAAGATTCTGAAATATGCATGCAGCTTTTTGTCAGAAGATATTTGACTTTTTATTTAGGCGCCAAGCATATTTGAAATATAAAGGCAATCTGTGTTTCAACAGAATCCATGAAGAAATCGTTATGAGCATGACTTATGAAATCGTTATGGGAACGATTTCTTAACAAATCGTTATGGGAACGATTTCTTACCAAATCACTGCGCTCAAAGAAGAAATCGTTATGGCATCGACTTCTTAACAAAACGTTATGGCTTCTAAAGAAATCGTTGCGAATACTTATGAAATCGTTATGGCATCGACTTCTTAACAAAACGTTATGGCTTCTAAAGAAATCGTTGCGAATACTTATGAAATCGTTATGGCATCGACTTCTTGCGCTTTACAGAAGAAATCGTTATGGCATCGATTTCTTAACAAATCGTTGCGGCGCTTGATACTTTGGCACTTTAAACAGAAATCGATGTATATTGATTAAACATCAATTTTATCATTTTAGTGCGCCAAATATTGCATCAATGAAAGACTTAGCTTTTGCTATGAGATTGATGCGACACAGATGAAACAAAATATTCAATTTAAGTTACATCATAAATTTTATTATCACCAAAATACAAGAACAAATAGAGAGTGGTTCAACAATCTCCCCCTTTTTGGTGATGACAAAATTTATGTGAATTTTCTGATAAAAATGTAATAGCATAGAGGGTAGCATAGAGGTTTCAGAAAATTCATACAAACTCTCCCCCTTTTTGTCACTAACCAAAAAGGATGGATCTTACCAGGATTTTCTCTCCCCCTTTTTGAGAGAATTTCTTACCATAGAGGGGTTCAACAATAATATTTAATGAATAACTCCCCCTTAGTCTGTGCTCCCCCTGAGCATGAGACTCCCTCTTAATGTGAGGCAAGTCTGATCTTGTTGCTCTTGACCTTTGACATGTTGTTTGTCAAGTCTTCAAGATTTTTTATCTGCATACATCTTAACAGAAAACTTGCAAACACTGTTAGTAGCATTGTAGCTTACTGAATATAACAAACATAAATGTACATTTAAAAATACAAAACTAAAACTAAAGGATGACTACTTCCTCTTCAGATTAGAATGAAGTGAAGAGTTGGTAGTCACCAATCGGATGTTTTTGAGCATCCTCTAACCATACCCATTTGAATGCCTTTTCCTTTTGTTCATCAAGAGTAGATAGGCATTTTCTTCTTTAATGTTGAAGCTACCTGAGGAGTTGTTTACAGAAGATGTCTCCTGAGAAGTTACTTGGATTTTATGAGCCTTATCCTCAGCGTTTTCATCAGAAGCTTCTTCAGCGCTTATTTCTTTAGAGATATCCTTTTTGAAAAAGATATGAGGCTTCCCCACAATCTGAGGTTCCTCCTTATTTCTTCTTCTTCATGTGGAAGGATAACTTCCTGAGGTGCTTCCTGTTGCTCCCCTTGAGTGGCGACAGTTAGAGATGATGGAGTTATAGCTTCCTGTCTTGGTTTTTAAACACTTGAGCATCAGTAGGTATTTCGTCCATGGTGGGTATTTCTTCATATGTGAGCTTCAATTTTTCCCACATATCTTTAGCAGATATACATGCAGATATTTTACTAAATTCCTTTTTAGATAAAGCACAACATAAATAATTTTTAGCTTTAAAGTTTAGTGATAACTTTATCTTATCCGCTGCTGTGATAGTAGTAGTGTTTTCAGCAGGGATAAAAACAAAATCACCTACCTCAATTACCTGCCACAGATCAAAGTCTGTGCCTCGAATGAAGCATTCCATCCTTATCTTCCAGTGTTGATAATCTTCTCCATCAAAGAATGGAGGTCTGGTGACTGATTGTCCTTCAGCATATCCTTGAGCTGCCATGGATCTTTGCTCTAAGATCGTTGGATCTTCGAATGATCAGAGACCCTCTCTGATACCACTTGTTGGCCCTTTTGGTACGGCAGCAAGCAAACCTAGAGGGGGGGTGAATAGGTTTTTCTGAAATCTGAAATAGAATCTTAAACACCAGAAAATAACACTTGTTAGCTTGGTTAGTTCAGTGTGATAGAGAGTGCAGTGCGGAAGCAAATAAACAATCACACAAGGACACAGGAGATTTATCCTGGTTCGGCCCTTCCCACATGGAAGTCCTACGTCCAGTCCCCAAGCAAACTCTTGGGATTTCACTAACCAAGGGTACAGTCCCCCTTATGGACCTTACAACACCCTGGATCCCCCACCAGGTCTTCTTCTCTTTCCCGGGCAAGAAGGCAGCCCACTTCTCTTACAGGTAAAGAAGCCAACCTCCTGGAACAACCCCAGTGCGGTTCTGCTAGACACAAACCCCTAGCTGGGTTGACAACTGGTACAAACCCCAGTTAGGTTCTGCTAGACACCAACCCCTAGCTGGGTTAACAACTGTATACAGTCCTACAGCTGGACACAGATCTTTCTTAGAAAGATCAGACTGAGAGACCTTACAAGATGAACACTCATGTAAAGCTCACAGTCCCAAACTCTCCCCAGATATACAATAAGCTCGGAGAGAAACAGAAGAGAGAAAAGAAGGCTCGAATGCTTGAAAGCTTGGAAGCTTGAGAGCTTGAAATGCTTTGAATGCTTCTTCTTGGCTCAGGCTCTTTCTCTCTTTCCTTGAGTGTATGTGGCGTGAAGGTGCTTCTCACAGATGTACACTCCTTCAAAGATATTCAAGAAAAGGCTCTTATGTCTTCAGCAATGCTCCATCTTTTATATTGAGCAGCTTTAGAATAGATCCGTTGAAGAGATCCGTTGGAGCTCTTCTAGTCGTTGCTGATCTTTCTCTTCATTTGTCTTAATCAGACTCTGGTGGTCTTCGATGTCTGTGAGCATAGAAGAGAGTGTTAGCATAAAAGAGTGTTTATGATAAACGATGCATGGTACTGTGCTTCTGCTAACATACTGAAAATAGTAGGTCATATCTTTTTGACAAGATTCTGAAATATGCATGCAGCTTTTTGTCAGAAGATATTTGACTTTTTATTTAGGCGCCAAGCATATTTGAAATATAAAGGCAATCTGTGTTTCAACAGAATCCATGAAGAAATCGTTATGAGCATGACTTATGAAATCGTTATGGGAACGATTTCTTAACAAATCGTTATGGGAACGATTTCTTACCAAATCACTGCGCTCAAAGAAGAAATCGTTATGGCATCGACTTCTTAACAAAACGTTATGGCTTCTAAAGAAATCGTTGCGAATACTTATGAAATCGTTATGACATCGACTTCTTGCGCTTTACAGAAGAAATCGTTATGGCATCGATTTCTTAACAAATCGTTGCGACGCTTGATACTTTGGCACTTTAAACAGAAATCGATGTATATTGATTAACATCGATTTTATCATTTTAGTGCGCCAATATTGCATCAATGAAAGACTTAGCTTTTGCTATGAGATTGATGCGACATAGATGAAACAAAATATTCAATTTAAGTTACATCATAAATTTTATTATCACCAAAATACAAGAACAAATAGAGAGTGGTTCAACAGCAGTTAGTCTCATGACCCTCTCTCTGTATCTTTCTCTCTCTCTCTCTCTCTTCTCTCTCAATGCTGGAGCTAGAGGGAGAGAACCCTCCAGCACCTCCTCCCCTCCTGACTCTCTCTCTCTCTCTCTCTCTCCTCTCTCTCTCTCTCCCCTCTGACACTTACCCGCATGACCCTCTCTTTGTATCTCTCTCTCTCTCTCTCTTCTCTCTTATCGTCGAAGTCGGAGGGAGAGACCCCTTCGACACCCCCTTCTCTTTCCCCTTCCCCACCCCTTCTCTCTATCTCTCTCTCTACCCTCCAATAGTCCTCTCCTCCCCCCACGTGACCATCTCTCTCTCTTGGTCGGCATCTCCCCCCACGCGACCCCCTCTGATGGTCTGAGAGATCTAGAGAGAGAGATATATATATATATATAGCTATTTCATTCGGAGATATTTTTATCTTTTAACTTTATTTTAATAATTTTGTTCATCTCCGTATGAAATATTCTTTGTATTCTAATGGCCAAGGCTATAAACATTTTTTTTTCCGATTTAAGAGATATATAATATAATATTAAAATTTTAGAGATATATTACTAAATATGAAAGATTTCATAGGTGTATAGAAAATTTTTCCTAATAAATAATATTGAAGATATGTACTATGTAGGTGATCGAATGAGGTCGTTTGCATTTGATTGGGGAAATTGGTTCTCACATGTGTTTCTTTTTGTAGAAGATTGAAGTGGCGGATCCTTTTAACATATTAGTAGGGACGATCACACCTATGAAATTAACCATCTTGGTTACTATCACGTAAAATCTCTAAAATAAAGTGCCTTAATTACATGATTTCTTCTCCATATTAATAGATAAAGCATTCTATACGGTAGAAGTATTTTTAATGTCTTATACTTAAAAAGACTTAATTACATCACATGCTGGTCTTACTTATATATCAAGGATTTCTTATGCTAATAGTGCATCAAATCTTTGCACGTACCAATGCCGCACGTACGGCCTTCTCTCCCTCCCTGCCACCGGCCATCATGCCTACACAACTGCACCATCACCAAGCCGAAAAAGGTTTAGTGCACTTCTATATTACACGTAATATGATTAGGTACTAAATTCATATGACACTCAATAATTATGTTGTCATTTTATCACTTTCTATGTACGTGAGGAGTGTCACATAAATTAGTGTCTAGTCATATTACACTTAAGTGTAATAAAAATGTACTAAATCTTTCTCCACCCAGTCTGACCGATCCCCCTCCCTCCACTAGTGGTCAGAGTCTACACGGGAGCGCCGAGGGTGCTTGCTGCTACAACTACGGTGGGCAGAGACGGATCTAGAAAATTTATT